>LKNJ01004746.1:27073-61156 GCA_002120245.1 Maccullochella peelii | reverse complement strand
CCGAGTATTTTCTGCCTCCGGAGCTGCGGAGTCTTGACCTGTGGTTGCAGAGCTGCAGAGTCTGGATCGGTGGTTGCGGTGCTATGGAATCTGGATCGGTGGTTGCAGAGCTACGGAGTCTGGATCTGAGGTTGCGGAGCTACGGAGCCGTGATCTGGGGTTGCGGAGCTGCAGAGTCGTGATCTGTGGCTGCGGAGCCTGGATCTGTGATGCGGGCCATCCACTGCCCCCGTGCTGCTGCTCGGCAGTTGCTGCTGTTATTGTTATCTTTGGACTTATTATTAGTATTACTACTATCACATTGCTATTACTTTTATTTGTATTAACATTAATACTATTTCCACTACTGCTGCTTTACATCTGTATGTAGAACTGAACNCCCTCTCTCTCAACCCAACCGGTCGAGGCAGATGACCGCCCACCCAGAGCCTGGTTCTGCTGGAGGTTTCTACCTGTTAAAAGGGAGTTTTTCCTTGCCACTGTTGCTTGTGCTTGCTCTTGGTGGGAATTGTTGGGTCTCTGTACACATAAGGAGTCGGTCTAGACCTGCTCTTTATGACAAAGTGCCCTGAGATAACGTTGTCATGATATGGCGCTATATAAATAAAACTGAATTGAATTGAATTGAATATCATGGGTTTAAACATGAGTCATCTGCAACATCAACATGTACACTATGTTCAAATTATAATGCAGTCATAAATCATTGATAACAGATGCTGAGGTGTATGCAAAGTAAATTATTCTGTCATATTTTCTATTCTATCTCTAAATTAAGTTGTGCAATGTTTTTTCTGACAAAGTGTAACAAAGCCAAAATGAGGATAAAAAAGGAAGATAGGAGGGCAAACCCAAAGTCAAAATGAGCTCATGTTAAGAAAGCTTTTGCCCACTTGTGAAACCCATTAGCAGAGCCTTGATTGACCAGTGGACGAGCCATTTGTTCCAGCAAATTATTTAAACACACTCAAAAGTACAAACTCAATCAAGAATGTAATGGCATGTAAAGTGTTTATGTATGTAAATCCTATTCTAGGCTATATATTTATGGTAATGACACGCTAGAGCAGCCTAGCAGCGTCAGGAACTGAAGAGTGTGTAATTACACTAATGCTCCACTGACTAATAGGCCACAGGGGAGGAGGAGTCCGCTGGCTAGTGTTAGCTCACTTACTGATGCACACATCACGGCAGCACTCTTCTGTTACTGTGTGTGTGTGTGTGTGTGTGTGTGTGTGTGTGTGTTCAGTGTGAGGTCTTTTTGACTGGACCTCACTTCTATACAAGGCTGGTTTGGGATTATGATACATTTTATGGTTAAAGTAGAAATTAACCAGGTTTGCGTTGTGTTGAGATGATGGTGATGGAATAAATGTACATCTTGATGTTTCCTCCTTTTCTTACTGTCAACATATTTAATAGAAATACCAAAACCAAAAAATTTATCTTACTAACAAGTATTGTCTGTGTTTCCAAAGAGAGCCATACAGCTCCATTTCTGTCTAAAAACACATCAGTGAGCCACACTGTTGTTCCTTCATCACCATCTCAATCCCACATACACCGTCCTGCTGCCCCAAATACTGACAAGAGCATCACATGTGGAGTCATCTGCTGCGGAAAATAGTCCCCAACAAATGCATTATTTCCTCCTGTTTGAGTGACCTTTTTAATAATTGAGAACTTTTTGAACATGAGGTTTGGGGCTGAGAGCCACAGACAGGGTAGGGAAGTCAAAATGTTTATTGAGAGAGAGAGAGTAACACATTTTTGGCTTTGGTATTTTATAGAGATAAGATACTTTGACAATATAATAAAATAAACCCATCTTTATCCTTTAAAGCGAGCCAATATAACTTCTGCTTAACAGCAGCCACTGTGTCCACAAATAGGGCAATTACAGGATGTGTGTCTTGCCCTTAAAGCTGCACTAATACTGTTGTGTTTTGGGGTTTTTTCATCATGTTTGACATAGTCATTAGTCATTAGTTAGATATTGTCTTATAAAGTTGTTATGACTAACTTGTTAGCATACAGTTGCCTATTTACACATCCAGCAGACACACAGTAACATGATCATTTTGAAGTTGTGTTCGTGTCCAGTACCAAAACTAAAAAGCTGAAACACACTAAAAAGCTATGAAGGGAACTGCAGAGGTGGGGATAATTCTCTGTTTGTTCATCACTAGAGGCAACCCCCTTCACATTATATAAATATATCGTTAAGTGCAGCTTTAAGACCTGTGATAAACTGCCGGCCTGTCCAGAGCGTACCTCACCTCTCACCAAATCCATACTGGGATTGGCTTTAGCCTCCCACAACCTTGCACTGGATAAGTTGGTACAGATAATAAATTGAGGGAGACCCAGCTTTATATACTGTATTTGCACCCACATACAGGCTTGCATACATGTCCCCCACACCCCAGCTCAGTCAGAGGCCTGACTGACCTGGCAGCAGGCGAACCCTCCAGTATATGCGCAGGCACTGCTCCTCCTTTCGGAAGCTGCGCTGGCACTTGCAGGCCAACAGAGAAGGGTGTTTGGTTAGCAGAGCGTCCTGTCTCTCCAGGCACTCGGAAGCAGCCTGCTCCCCCAGTGGGGACACCAATGCGTCGGTGGCACACAGCTCCAAACCCCGGTATAACGCCTCGCACCGGGGATCAGCAGAGCACACCCGATGAGCTTCAACACAGTCAGTGGGGGAGGGATGTAAGGGGAAGATGGGTGCTGAGAATGGCAACACACCTAAGAGAGGACAAAAGAGATGGAGGGAGACGTGTTAAACGAGTAAGAGGGAAAATAGAAGTTGAGTGGAAAAGAAGGTGTAAAGGTCAGATACAGCACATTACTGTAGTATGAACTCTTGACACATTGGTTGTAGTGAATATAGTAACCAGGTGCAGAAAGCTTCATGCTATATGGAACCCAGCACTTCAGCAACCAAGCAACATGTCTAGACAACCATATGTTGAGCCTGGTCACACCAGAAAATGGCACTACAGAGAATCATCTACACATCTTTGTGAAATATGTGGTTCTAGAAGCTTGGTGACGCAGTGGCTATTATCACAGGGCAAGTTGGTGAACTGGTGAAGTTGTAGTGGAACTGGTAAAGTACTTACAAAACAACACTTGACAGTTACAATTAGACACATTTTTACTTTAGTTTCATTGGAGGATTTCATTTTTGGTAGTTATTTTCTCCACAGTTCAGGTTGCTTGTTAAAGCACTTGGTTGAGGAAAGAATTGATCCCAACTTCCCTGATTTTCTGATGACCTAGGTTTAATATTTTACTTGGGTTAGGACATTGATTGTGAGACTACACAGCAAATGGGTTTCATAGTATAATAGCCTTGCTGAGTACATTAACAGTAACACAAGTTGTATATTGTGGCAGTGAGCTATTTGGTGATTTGATTGGAATATTTAAATATTTAAATAAAAAAATTTCTGTTTTCTGGAAAATGTGTTGATTGGTGTTTTAAGTGGTTTTGTAATTGTTCATCTCTTTTAGAAGCAGATATAGTAACCCTAGCAACCAGTGGAGGCTGGTCCATAGAGGCAGAGAAGGAGGTTGCCCCTTCTCTATTTTTGAGAGGCAAGAGAGAGATCAAAATATAAAAAAAGAATAACTGGTTGAAATAAACTATTACCAAATCTTTGTATCATTTATAAAATAGTGCTCCGGCGAGTCAAAGGTCACAGCTAAGATTTACAAGGGTATATGCAGGGTGCAAAATGAACATTTTTGTCCACTGGCCAAATGGCTACACTGTAAAAAAAAAAAAATTCACAGTCTTTCCCAATTAATTTTACAATTTTTCCCCTGTATTTCAAACTGACAGGAAAATTGCATTAAAATTACAAAAATAAACTGTTTATTGAAATGTGTCATGTGATTTAACAGGAAAATTCTGTATAAATGGAATACAATAAATATCTGTTTTTAACAGCTTTTAAATGACAATTTTAACAAAACTAACCATAAAAATAAAGTATTCTTTAATGACAAATGTAGCAGCATTTTCTGTAATTTTACAAAGAATTACTTTTGTTATGGTAATATATCACTATCAAATACATAAAAATACTGTTTAATAAATTTAAAAATGTATACTTGCAAGACAATTTATGACTAAGGAAAGACCTTTTTTGTCATTTTGCATAACTTAACCACTACTTTACATACATAAACTGAAAAAACACAGGTATTGACGATCCTATGAGACAGTTAAAGACTTTGGCCAATCACAGGTCATTTCAGAGAGAGGGTGCATTCCTATTGGCTGTTCTACAAATGCAGATGCACATGCATGTCCCTTCAGATGGCGAAAGCCTGATTCAAGATGGCTACGACAGCAGAGACAAAGTTAGTCGTAAGGAGCAGAGCAGCCGAGAAACCGGTGACCAGCCGAGAAGAACGTGTCTTGTGTGAGTGAGCTGAAATAAAAGCTGTTTATAATGAACTCGTGGCATCAGAGAGTGTTTGTCCACCTGTCAGTGGGACCCGGAAGTAGTGACATTGCTACAGTGTGACAACCACATGTTAATTTAACTAAATATTTTAAAAAAAAACAATGATTGGCTTACAGGATGCAAAACCATATTAAGTTTAACCATAAGAGAAAAATTAAAGGATCTGGAAGTTATATAACATCAGCCCCCTAGGCCTTATCACATTAGCCTGTACAATTTAGCTCATAACATTAAACTCTAAAATAGACCTGCTTTCTGAACTCAGACAGGAATGCCCTGACTAGCCATGAAACATGCTAGCAAGCACTAACAGCCAGCCTATCCTGAATATCAAAAACTTGTTAGCAGTTAGTGCTAACAAGGTGAAATATTTTCAAAATGTTGCTGCAGGAAGGTTTATAGCATAATTTATGTAAGATTGTTTTTAGGGCAACTGATGCAAAATTGCACTATTTCAGTGATGTTAAAGTATTTATGGGAAAATCCTGTCCTACTTTAATAAGATAATTCTCTTTTTTTGCAGTATATATTTTTTTAATGAAGAATGATACAATGTTAAAGTACAGTTAACCAACAGAGAAAGAATTTTCATTGAAAAAAAGAAGGAACTTGACAGATTTTTTTAGCAAAACTTCTGACACATAATTTAAATTTGGGCATTTGCAGAGTAAAATTACGTGGGTTATTTTGTGTTTTATATGTAAATGATCTTAAGCTTTTCTTTATCATTTAAAAAAAATAATTATTCTGTTTTTTAGAGGTATATGACCCTATTCTAACAATTAATATATGTTTAAAGTAAAAGATTTCATGGAATTATAAGGATATTTCTTGGAATTATAGATGTTAATTATGGTAAGGATAATTACAGTTTTTTTTACATTTTATCTATGTTTTTTTATCTGACAGTACTTTTCTGTTTTTCAACAGACATTTTCTGGCACCCCTGCTGCCAGAAAATTACCGTTTTTTTTACACTTTTTTTTTTTAACAGTGTAGTGAATGTTCAAATTTTACCAGCCACTCAACAGAGATTACCATTGTTTTTCTGGCTGGTGAGTGAAGCAAATCTACCAGCCACTTGCATATTTTATTTTATTTATTTATTTTCGCTGGTGGCTGGTGCTAATTGGTGCTAATAAGCGGACCGAGACAAAGCATTCTCTGTGTGGTTGTTAGGTCCACATCAGAATTCGATTCGATAAAGCTTTCACACCAGCCTAAATGAACCAAACCAAACAGGCAAACGACTCCAAGGTGTGAAAGCACGTCAGAGAACACTGTGGACCAGACGTCATGCCAATACGTATGGACAAAGCACAGGGGTTCCTCCTACTCATCGAACTTTCAATGAAGAACATCCCATTCACTCTCTTTTCAACCATCTACCTCTTTCTGTTTCCTTTTCTTTGGTAGGAAACTACAGTGGATGCTCTTCAGCCAAGATATTCACAGTTGGTAGGCGTAGATGAAGTTCTAAACTAGTTTTCATTTATTACAGACAGCTTTTGGATTGTGTGGAACCCAAAGTTTCTCCAAGAGGAACTGTTGTTTTCTGAAGTGTGGCTGCTTCCATTTGCAATAGCAAAGAGGAGAGGCTCTCCTGGTAAAAATCCAATAGCTGAAACACACAGGGGAAGTGTAGAGAAGTTGTCTGAGGACAGCAGAAATGTCATACGGGGAGGAGAAATAGGGGAACGGGAAGATAGATGGAAAAAGGGAGAGGTGGGAGCAAAGGAGAGAGTGAGAGAGGTAGAGGCAGAGACAGAGAGCGAGCGTACCAATGTGAACCTTGATGGGTTGGACACGCGCACAGTATGAGGCACAATCACCATGCACCGCTGAAAATGATGTTCTTGGAATCACACAAAGATGCGCACATATGCACACAGGCACACATGCACACAAAATCGCAAAAAACAACACGCGCATGGCTGCCCTGAGAAGGACCCTTTTATGTGTGTGTCCTGCTGGGAGGAAGACTGGGAGGCACAGAACCCATCATTACTACCAGAACACAATACTGCACAACCACGGGGGGGGGGGGGAGCAATCTGTCTAAGACACACACACACACACATAGACTTCCACACACACATCTCGGTGTCAGAATAAAGTGGCTGAGAGAGCATAAACAGCTTAACATTCAGTGCTGGATCAGTAGACAGTATGTAAATTGAATACTGAGTGTGCTGATGAAAGACTAACCACATACATAAAACATTGTTGGTTGAACAAACAGTCTTTGTGGAGCGCCACATCCCGACACTCCGCCACAACTCATTTTGTCCACACATCAAACTAAGCGCTCAGCCCACGTGGCTGGATCCGGACCACTTCTCTGACCAGAGGCTGTCCTGTCTCAGGCCAGCGCCACGTCACATCACCAAACTTTTACAAACAAATTCATTTCCATCCCTGCTTCACAGGAAACATTGCATTTTCCCTTTAAACCCAATGTCCTCTGATGTTAGCAACTCCCTATGTAGTCATGACACGCTCAGGTTACACACATAATGTCTGCCAGTAGCACACACACAACAGTACAGAGAGACTCTGTTTGAGGTATTTTTCCTAAGTTATGGTTGAGCTGAGCTCAAAGCAGCATGTAGTCTCATTTTTTACGTTTAGGGTCATCTCAGTCATCCAGGTAGTACGATGCCAGTTCAAAATGAAACAATCCACTGCTTCACAATTTCAGACAAACAGGAAAAGGTGTGAATGAATTGCTAAATTGAATGCAAAGTTTAGGTTAAATTTTGAAATAAGACTCCAAAATATGAATCTGGCATTGAGAATAAAAGTGTGGAATTATAATTCTGCAGCTCATATATCTCATATATCATGAACACCATTAAATTAACAGTTCTGGAGTCACACTGAACATTCTAGTGTTTTAGAATGTTTAAAAGCAGTTTGTCAACAAACTGCTTCTAAACAGAATATAAAAAAATTAGACAGTCTGCACACACTATAGCATCACTGTATTATTGTTCAAATACCAAAAACACAACATATGCTTACATTTAACTGACAAAGACCTCAACTGGCCACATGAATTATGACTCTTGAGCAAAGTCTGGAGTAAAGTTGTTCAACCCTGCTATAGAGAGCTCAGGGTGGGTGGACAGGAAACTTCCCCTAACCCTAGCCAAGTCATATTTGTGCCTACACTTAAGAAGGCCTTAACCATAACCATGGCAGATCAGAAGATGCAACAAGTACTGTTATGTTCTGTTACCTTGTCTGGTTTCCTGTTTTACTTTGAAGTAATAGTCTGTCCTGTCTGTTAAGTTCCTGCCCTCGTGTCTCCTTTTAAGCTTTGATTAGCCTCACCTGCTCCCGTTTTCACACCTTCCCCTGATTCCGTCATCAGCATCTTCTCCATTTATACCGGTCCCTTTCCTTTGTTCTTTGTTGGTTCATTGTATGTGTCCTGCGTTGGATGTGTAAGCCGTACCTGCCTGTTTGCCTGCCTTCCCTGTACCTGTGTGCTTTAATAAATCTTGGAAACTGGTTGTGCCTCGTCGTCTGTCTGCACCTGGGTCCCTCTCCCTGCCTCCACGCTTAACAAGTCCTCCAAATTAAACGACAAAATCTGTCATTTGTCCATGCTCTCTAGAACAACACACACAAGTGATCTCACCCCACCATCAGCAGGATGGCAGCATTTGTCTGTATCTTCCAAAACCTGCTGAAAAAGAAATCTGTTTTATGATGTGAAAACGCTATGATTGTGATTGGTTTGGTTTGGACTTGGTTAGGTTTACATACTGGTTTGGGTTAAAATGACTATTTTGTTTAGGGGAGCTATTTTGTCATGGTCTGATGTTTTGTTGACCCAACAATCCACCCCAACCTCCTCCCTACGCAGACTTTGTTGCTCTATAACACGTCACCTGACTTCCTGTTTTGCTCCTGACATAGTTCCTACGGCTACTTTTTGCAACAAAGATTCGTCAGTGTTTTGGAAGGCACTGATAAACAATGTCATTCTGCCAATAAGGGTGCCAATTTCCAACTTAGCTTATATGGGTTGTTTTGGAAGGCAACAAGCAATGTATTTTGTTGGTTAAGTTTCGGGCTTGTTGCTGTAGATAGAGAAACCCATCTTGTTTTCATTCATTTAGTCTTTAAATAGCTTCCACATGGACAACACACAGGAGGCGGTTGTTGCGAGGCATGTTGCTACAGGGTTGCTACAGGGGAAGAAAATGAAATCTTAACCAGTGAGTCTAATTTTTCAAATGTTCTGTTCCAGAACCACAAAACATCCCATTGAGTAAGGTCAGTAATTTGCATTATTACAAATGTCAATGTGATTTTGAGGTTTTCTTTCTTTTAGAACAGAACCCACAGTTACGGTTTTACATTCCATGATTTTCTCCATCTCAATGCTGCTGGAGTAGATGCAAATTAATGATACAGTGGCAAACAGTGCACAGTGCCAACTAAAGCCAGGAGCAGCTTTTTTGCTGTACTACTGTGACAGGCCCCCCTCACTGAACCAAATGTATAAGGTAGCCAGTGTTTTTGTTGCCTTGTTATTGTCGTCGTAGGCCACTTTAGGAGTTTCTCAAGAGGTGCTCCCACAGGAAGTCCAAGTCACAGTGTGTACGTTGCCAAGCCAGAAGGGCCAGGCTGACTACAAAGAGGGCCAAGCATGGAAGTGAAGTTGTTAAGCTAAACCTAACTTTGGCAGTAAGCCTTTTCCCCCCAGACTCCAAAATGTCAGATGAAGAAAGCCCTTCACTAATTTATCTTCCCTGGAAAAGAACAGGGAGTACATGTTGATAAATAAATGTACATGCCTACATTTTGGTAGAATTTCCAAAACCTGTTTGTCATCAATAGAGAGCAGAAGGGAAGATTAAACTTTTGTTGCCACACTGTGTCTGCAGGCGGAAAGCAGCACTCTCCATCAGTGCTGGAGTTTAGCACTGTTTTCCCATAGAAAACAATGAACATCCAGTATGCCATCTGCTGTACACCAGCACTGTGTGAACACACAGAAGAAGAGTCTAGAGAGCTGTTTTGAGGAAGACAATCATTCAGCCTGAGCACGTTTGTTTAACATTCACTCAATCCAGCAACCACAGGTCACGTTTCTCAACAAGTGTTCCAGGTTTTGAGCAGAATGTGACGCTTCGTTTTTGTTGACTCACACCCAAGAGAAATACATGTTGGAGCACACTCTCCCACTTAAACAGATTTACTCACCATAGGGACAGGGTCAGTTAGTGTTGAATTGTTGACTGGTAGAATACAGATAAAGATTTTATTTTTTAGACCTAGCCAGGTAGGTTTATAACAGGTGTTCTATCCATTCTTTAATCAAGGTCTACGCAGGATTCGATCCACATGAACAAAGTGAGAACAGATCAATCTTATGATCTCTATCTTTCTTTATTGTCTCCACAGGGAAATTTGTTTTGCAGCCAAGTGACATCATGTTAAAGGCAATATGTATAGGTTTAGAAAATGTGTGAATTTGGCACCAGAATCAACAAACACATAAACTGCACTTATTTTCACCATTTGCTTAATTTTTCTTCAAACAAAAATGTCACGTGGTATTGGGGCGTTATGTGCCAGACCGTTGCCTGCCGCTGGGTGCCTGACAAACTCACAGTGACGAGACAAGATATATAATATGTTAATTACTGAGGAATCCACATCAAAAGCAAAGTGTGAGTGGCATGTAAGTCCTACCTCCGTTGGGCCGTCTCTGTTCTCAGGACCAGTTGTCCGGTCAGCAGCAGGTCCTGTGGAGCTGGGAGGACAGTGGCTGGTCAAACTGGCTTCACCAGGCTGATCAGCAGAAATGTACCGAACAAAACTAGTTTTCATGTAGGGTCCACAGGAAGACATCAGCATTGTTTCTATTTATTGATTAGACTAATTGATTTGATTTCCTTGCCCATGGGAATCTGCCTATAGTGATACTGGGTGATTTAATCAATCATTACAAATACCATTAATAAGTTCACAACATAAACAGTGGGAGATTTGTGTGATATAAACAGCTGTCTGTGGAGATTACTCTTCATTAAGACAGAGGGGAAAAAATAGACATGGAGTGTAAAAAAAAATGCAGTCAGTGTGGATTGATACAATGGAAGCATATCACGGACATCAAAAACCTAACTGCACAGTCTCACTGATTTACCTGGTCAGAATATACTGGCTGTTATCAGCTCTTATCCTAATAACTGGTTGGTTAGAATGAGAAGTGATGGCAACCACAGCCAAACGAACAAAGAAAAGACAGCCATCTATAAAAGCCCAAACTTAGCATCCTTAACATCCTCAGCTAAAAAGAAGTCTCAGTTGTGACCACAGGGTTTGCTGGAAAATAGAGCTCTACATAGTGCAACAACAGGCGTTTTCGGACCGAAGGAACTTTTTGAACAGGGAACGATCGTAGGTCTTGAAACGCTGTTTTGAGGGACTTTTTTAGCTCCTACTTCAGAGTAGGTACTCTCCCAGCACAAGAGGAACCTTAAGTGACATAAGTGACGTTGACTGGTCGAACACAGCTAGTAACGGTAGCCATAAAAAAGGGACCAAAACACATAAATGGACCGACTGAAGTCCAGGCTTTATTGAGCGCATATGCGACGGGGGAAATACAACGTGATTTTGACTCATCAAAGCGAAATATAAAAATCTTGTGTGTGATGTTGTGAGTGACGTTGCTATACCAACCAACTGGGGAGCTCCCCAGTGGGCAGTTCCTCTCAGGGAGTCCCCAGAACTGTTTGGTCTGAAAACATCTAATGAGTACTTAGCATCAAAGAGACAAAATGAAGACATAATCCCATGGATTCTCACTTAAATACCATGTCAGTTTCAGATGGGTGGAGTCAACATTTGGAGACTGAGGTAATCTAAAAATGAACAGGAAGCTAGTTCAATTATTCATTAGCACTTTACTGTGTATCTAAAGATGCAAAGTCAAATGCAACTGGCGCAACTTGCTGTCAATTTTTGAAATCATTTCTGTAAAGCTTTTTCAGACATCTGGAATGTACATCAGGAATGTACAGCTGATCCAGTTTCCTTTAACTTAGTACAGCAATGTAGGAGTGTAGTATCCAACACTTTTATATTCTTAAGAATTGTCACTTAAAAAAAAATATGGTCAGTCCAACAGACCATAGCTACTACTTCAGTAGGGGACGTTTACACAGTCAATCTGATTTATTCCATGCCCTGTTGCCCTATCAATGAACTAAATTTCATTCACAACCTTGGAAATACCTTGGAACTTAAGATCCACTTCAGCTTTTTCTGAAGTTTTCAACCATATTTTTCTTTGACTGTATGACTTAATCAGCCACAAATCTACACCACAACAAATTTGAAGTCGCCTGTTAGCTTGTCACTAAGTAATAATTCCAAGGTCAAAAATTTACTTGCTTGGTTAGGCAATTGTTTATCTTTTTGCCAACACAAAATGGAGGAAACTAGAAATCATGACACCAGACCATGTCAGAATGTAATGTGTAGAAGCATTTTGGATTCATCACCATAAATGGAAAAATTGTGGATGAAGGTAAGACGGTTTGCTGCTTTGTATAAATGCAACTGCTTTACTACATTACATTACCACAACAACAAATCTGAAGTCGCCTGTTAGTTTGTCACTTGAGTGAGACAGCAGAGGAACCGCAAATAGACAGGTTAGGGGTAGCGTCAATGTATTTCAGGATTAGGCTACATGGGTTGTGTTCAAATGAATTCAAACAAATGACATAACAGTTTAACAGAATTATCTTAACTCAAGGCCCACCTAGTTTTCCTGGAGCTTTCGAAAACAAGCAAAACATTGTTCCCAAGGTCAAAAATGAACTTTTCTCATCAACAAGTTAGTTTTTATTTCATTTGAACCAGATTTTTTTAAAAACTGACACAGGTGTGCATGACGATATAAAGAATATATATCAAAGAAGTGACAGCCCTAATATGGTCAGCTTTTAACTGAAAATCACAGCTAGTCTTATGATGTCCTTAGAAAACCAGAGAACAAGCAATATCGACTATCTTGTTTTATTACATTACATGTGTTTGACAACATGACAACCATCGAGATTTAACATCATCTCAGATGCTCCAACCTTAATGCCACATGAAAGTCATGCAGCAGCTTTCATTGATGTCAAGATAAGGGTCCATTCATGGCTGATGGCTGAAGTTTGAGAGGCTCATACTGGAGAGACTGACTGGAACGGAGACAGACTGTGTGTTTGCAGCCTGTGATTAGAGGACATCCAAGGGTTGCTGCATGGACTTTGACTCCCTATCCTGTGCTTCCTTAGTAAAAGCTTAAGTTAAGAGAGCCAGTAATTGGAGTCTGAGTGACCTTTTAACAGAGCAAAAACTTCATCATTGGTAAAATTAGTTCTGCAGCACTAGGGTAGGTCAACCAATCTAATAAAAAAAAATTGTGGGAGCAAGAGCATGTGGAGCAGTTTGCAGAAAATCAACGATATGGGCTAAGCTTTGGTTCCCCTCTCTAACACTTTATGCCAGCAACCCAGCACTCTTCCCCCTCCTAAATTAACCAGAATAATTCGTACAAAAGTCAGCGTGTCACCTGTAAATTTCTAATCACATTTCACATACACTCAGAGACTCTGAATCCCTAAGCCTCTACATTCTCATTTACCTCACTTCCTTGTTTATGAAAAACTGAGGTAATAGAGGAGCCATAATTAGTGTAATTGTGATCAAAGAGCAAAATAATGGATTATGTCTGAATGGTTGCAAAGGTCTCAGACAGTGATGAATGCCTCCCATTTTTCTTTACATTTTGCAAAGGAACTCCTCCCGAGTTATTGTGTATTAAAAGAGCTACTGCCTCCAGTCCTTGTGTTTTGGCAAAGTGGGCATGTCATCAGTCTGTGGTTTTCACAAGAAAATGGCTGGAAAAGAATGAGTCATTTGAGGCCTATAGGATTACTGTTCATGGGGTCACGATGTCAGGCTTATAGACAGACAGAAATGCTCCATTCACACATACAAACCCATACACAGGAGGCACAACAGGATGCCAATCGTCGTGAATTGAAGCCCATCACTGCTCAAAGACTCAAAAGGCAGCAGCGGTGCAACATGTGGAAGTTGAGAAAGGATCAAATGTCATCTGACACGTGGGAGGGAAACCCAGTTGTGCTCCTTTTGATTTCCTGTGACACATACGTTCATAGTTGTTCTCTACTCCACTCAACTGCGTAATTGTACTTAAACAAAAATGAAAAGCTGAAAAAAAGCTGAGTAGTTAACACCTTCCATTAATTCTGTTCGGTATAACTTACAACCTACTGGGATTGGAAAAAGAAAAAGAATGCGTGGAAACACAAATGTTTGACTAAACCTGGAAAGAGATCCCTATAAGACATGTTTTTTCTTCTCATCAAAGCACATAGGTTACTGCAGCTTTACCTTAGCTACCAATTCCGTTTTAGCAGTCTGTCCTTCTGACCAACACTTAAGTCATCAACAAGATATCTACTAATAGTACAACTACTCACCAGATTGCCATCATACTTGCTTTAAATACAAATGGTCCCAAGAGGATGATTTCCAATGATTTTCGTGATCCTCACTTCTGCTTATACACAAGACAAATCTAAATCTAATGAGTAGACTGACTTGAAATACCCAGACCACGTTTATGCTCACCAGAGGATGAACCCTTATTTGTATTTTGGACATTGTGTGAGCTTTCTTTTAGTGCCACCCCCAGGACAAATGTTATACTTTCCACTCAAGATATCTCATAAGTTAATAAATAGATTGACATGACATTTAAAAAGCACATTCATGATCCCCACAAGATAACCCTTGTGATTTTAATGATCCTATGATCTTTTGCTACTGCAACCCTGCAGTCTTGCTCACATAATAATAAAGTCACCTTAATAAATATTAATCTAATTCTAGATTATATATAAACAAAAGTTTGATGTTTCTGCTTTATATGTAAAGAAACTGTACCATTTTTATATATTTAAACTGTTCTATATCATTGAGCTTGAATGTTAACTCCTGACTTTGGAAATAGCAGTTTGACAAATAATTCTTTAAGTCTACTTGCTTAGTTTTTGTGAAGCTTTTGGGGCGGCAGTAACTCAATCCAGTGTCAGAACTGCCAGTTTGCGTCCGGCAATTTTGGTAACTTTCCGAAGCCAACTATCTGACAAACTGAGTGCAACACCATGAATGCCTTCGAGGAGAGTCCAGTGGAAAGTAAGCGCTCTTATCCATCTATTTGTTCGATTCATGACGTTGTTGGAGAGGCAGTGTGATGCAGCCAGGAGGTCATCCTACCTTCAGAGCAGCTATAAACACTTTAGACATTGTCATACAATACATCATAAGAAATAGTTCTTTTTAATAATATTTAAGCCTTTAGTGTGCTAAATCCCCAGGCCACCAGGTCACCCCATTTAAGATTTTAATATTTGTTAAAATGTCGATACATGTTCAGAACTTCATTTTATACTCTGTTTAACTTCATCTAACTTTTCAGACCTTTTGCTTATTTTGACTTTTTTTCAATTCGATTATCAATACTCGTAGGATGGCTGTGTCAGGCCAGAGTCACTTATCAGTGAACTTCTGACTTAGTAACACTGATTTTGTGCTGAAATGTGTTTTGGAAAATGATTATTTACTTCCATGGGTGATGCCTCAGACCCCTCTATATCATATGGTTTCGTGCTTCCAACTCCTAATGTTAGACAAAAAAATTGGGAGGAGAAAACACATTTGATACGGTGTGTTTCCAAACATATTTAGGTTTTGAAGAGCCAAACTAAATATCTAGCAGAGGTCCTCCTGCCAACATGGAGGGCAGTCTGTCAGCCACAGATCTGACGCCAGTCTCTGACACATCTGTCATCATGATAGCAGATGGGCCTGAGGTCAGGCCATGGCTGACCTGGGATCAGCACAGGCTCTGACCACAGAGAGCAGCGGTACCTTCAGGGACCACTGACTCGTGTCCGACACTGAGTTTGAGTAAGGGCACACCAATACACAGACACAGCACTCAATCCGCCTGTTCATACACTTGACACACACACACACACACAGCCTTGGAAGCAGAAGCCAACACACCATCTGCCGCCCCTGTGTTTGAGTTCCAAATCCCAGTTATCAACAAAACACACAGAAGACCTCCAAACTACCCCTTGGATACACCATTCCCTTTGAGAAGAACACTATCACACACACACTCTCATATGCACACACTACACACACAGCTCTGCATCCAGATCAGATGGAACCAGGTGGATGGAGGCCAGGTAAGTTGCTCAGTTTCATTAAATGTGACAGAAGAAGGAAGATGGATTTCCTCACTTCTTTCACAAAGTTAATTCACCTCACACACTTCTAATCCTTCTAATTTTGTCTTTCCCTCACTCTCTGTGTCTCTCTCCCTCTCCCTCACTCTGTGTGTGTGTCTCTCTCTCTCTCTCTCTCTCTCTCTCTCTCCTCTGACCCAAGATGATGGCCTCTCCTATTCCGAGCAGCTTTTTACACTTATCATCAAAGCAGGTTTATGATGCTCATTTCTCTGGCCTCATTGCTCTTCATAGACGTCATCGTCTGTCACTGGAGATCAATACAGATAAGACATTCTCTCTCTCTCTCTGCCTACTGGAAGGACTCCTGTTGTTCAAAGCACTCACCCATGCAGTTTCTGTGGTGCATGGTGAGATAGCCTACAGCCAACACTTACCTGACACCTGTGTGTCTATGTGTGTGTGTGTGTGTGTGTGTGTGTTTTATGTGCTATAAGTGGAGGCAGTGTGTTTAGATGATAAAATTAGAGCAATGTATTACTAATATATGTATCAATATATTAGTTTGCAGTTTAAAGGGACATTCCATTCATTTTTCACATGAAGGTTAGTTTACTTGTAATGTTGAGTGCTACTCAACCTGTGAAAACAGTCGCATAACATCTTCTGTGTCTCTGGAGGAGCTTTGTCGACTCTAAATTGAATCGCTGCAATTCCCACAATTTTTTACGTTAACTTTGGTGAACTTTGAACAGCAAATTTGCGCCATTGACCAATGGCAAGTTTTCTTGACAGTGCTGACCTTTGAGGGAACAGAGAACTGGAGAGTCTAAAATGGAGGAAGCTATCGTAGCTTATTAGTGGTGTTGCACCATTCACTTTTATTTAAACTCCTCTGCCTATAAACTGCTCCATAAAAAAGCAATGATTTGCAGACAGTTACGAGACAGGAGTTGATGGTACAAATATGTCTATTAAATAAACAGATCTTATTGTCCTGTTAGTGACCTAATTAAGCTAACGAGCTTTCTAACTTGTTAGCTCGGAGAACTTTATTTTTCCTCTTCAATAACTTTTTATTGAATTAAAAGGTTTACAACGGTGAACAAAATGTCAGGGTGGAGTAAACAGAACAGAAGAGCGAGAGAAGCTTAGAGAGCTGTTGGGACTTATTAGGCTAGTCCAGCTGCTAGTGTGTTAGCGGTTAGCTCGCCAGCTACAGTAGTTCACCAATTATCCCGCCCAGTAGGCTACATCACCAAGCTTCCACAATCAAATCTTTTGTGAAGACATATTTGTAGTTTGTATGATGTAGTTTGATCATGTTGCTAAATTCTGATTGGTGCATGGGAATACCTGACGTAACAGAGCCCCACCCACTTCAAACCAGTGAGAAGAACACAGACAAAACACCACAGATTTCAATTCAATTTCAATTGACCTCCAATCCAATCCATCACTCTGGGTAAGCTGCTGATTGAGAAAGGTTTTCAAGGCCTTTAAGGGGAACCAAAATGGCAAAACTGTTGGTTAGGGGGTTATGGCCTAAAAGAGAAGGTAAATATTCCCTGTGGGCAGCTTCACTCCCAAAGTATCGGTATCAGCAGGTCTTCAAAAACCCACAAGTGGCGCCTAGGAAAATGATCCCTGTCACGCACCCTCCCACCCCTAAAAATATACACAAACATGCACACCTGCCTGCGCACCGATAAGACGTCAACCACCACCGCTCCAAATGTGTTTGCACACCGGCGTCGGTTGACTGCACTTCCTCATTGAACGACTTGAACAATTTATTCTGACGCGCCGCTGAATCCGAGGGGGAATTTAGATTGAGATTGAAAAAAAGGAAAATCAGACACGACCTGAAAGCCTCGAGACAGGGGAAGGGGGGAGGGGGGGTTAAACCTGAGGCACAGAGACAGGGAGATATATGAGCCTGTCACTCACCATTACAGTGTCACTACAAGCTGGACAATCATTAACACGGCTAATGAACACAGCGGGCTGTGCTGCAGTACAGACCACGCTCACATTAAGCCACTGTGGGGGAATGTCATTAGTCCTGCTACAGCAGTGAAATAATCCGCTGATCCCCAACCAGGGACTGACAACCAGGCACTTCTGCTGATTCCGGGGGGTACCTGGCAAGGCTGTGGAGTAGCTCAGCTAATTTGAAAAATTGAAAAAGTAGAAATGATTATATGATATAACGTCTCCATGTGTGTTTAGGAGGATGCCTCAGTCTTCCTGAGTCCACTGTAACACCTGCCATTGAGAGTGCATGAAAAGTAGCTAGCCAACGAAAAGCTAAAGTAATGGATAAATGATTAAAGCTTCCAGTTTCTGCCACTCCAAGTGGTAAAAGTACAACTGCAAACTGAAGCACAACTAGTGCAAAAAATGCCACAATAAAAAAAAAAAACAGACCTAAACGTCAACAATTCCATGTCTTGTATGGAATCACATACAGCCAAACATCAACCACAACCACTGTAGTGAGGTACTGTCGAACAATGATGAAAGATTGGGAACCACTGATATAATCTTCTAGCACCAAAGTAACAACAACAAAAACAGAGATTTTTTAATAATAAAAAATACATATCCAAGAACACATATCCAACTAATGTAGTGTAAGAAAATCCAAGTTTTAAATGATTTGCACATCTCCTACCTTACTGATTTAACATTATGTATGGATGTACATTAATAAAAAATGAAAAGAAAATAGTGAGTAAATTTGAACGGTTAAAGTCCACATCTGAGAGTGAGCAAAGGCAGTTTTGGCTTGTGAAGTCCAACTGAAACTAAAACTGATTCGTCATTCTGTTAGACTCAGGTGACTTCCCAGTGTGCTCTGTTAGCTTCTGTCTTGTTTTTTCTTGTTTTGCATAACCTCTTTGTTGTAGGTGACAACAAAGGATTTTGGCCCACTGATCTTTCCGTTTTCTTTTCATTTACGAGCTTTTAGTGCCCACACACTCCTGAACGCGTTACCTTATACAAAACACACAAAGAGAAAGAGGAATACACTTAACAAGGTCATCATCAGGACAATGTCATGCTCACACCCAACAGCAAGTTCATTTATTACAAAGAGTGACAATATGAGACTGTATTTTCAGCCCTGCAAATGTAAGAAAAATTTTGAACTTTTTGAGAAAAGTGTTTCTGTGTGTTTATTCGAAACCAATTCATCAACTATTCATGGAATCCAGGGGGAGTTTTCAATCGTTCAAAATCCTTTTTAGCTAAAGCCATGCCCATTATCAGTGTGATTTATATACATGATGGAAGAACTAGAAAACAATCAATGGGGAAAAAGAGAAACATTTTAAAAAGGTCTAGTGTAGGTCCAAAACCAGGCCTAGTGATTCTATATAGAACATTTACTGTAAATGATGTAAAGAAACTTATTAGAAATTATCTATAAAGCTTCTCTATCACAATAACCAATGAAAAGCATCTCTGGAGCTGTGAAGAGATCCGTAACGGCTTAGAAACTGTAGGCATTAGGGGAAAAATATCCCGTAAAAACCTTTCAAAAGCCTTAATTGTCATTTAGTCTACAGCCATACAAAATATGGCAATGAACTGAAAAACAATGAATTTCACGCCTGAATCTTTGCTGGGGGACAAGCTAAATACATCTGAAATCAAGTGGTTCATTAAAACTGACTGAGGTGCTACATTTGGGGCATCACTGTGGACTACGAAGGATCAAATTCTGTTGTTTTAGGCTTTTTTTAAAAAAATTAAAGTTACTCATTCCATTCACCTTCCTCTTAATCTACACGACACATTTGAGGAGATTTTAATGTATATAATAAAGGCATTCTGCCATTCCTATGTACCTGTTTAATATTTATCATGAAGATTCTGCTTCTCAAAATTCACTGTTTTTGTTTATTTGGGGGGGGTTACCTTGAAATATTTATTTTCTAATATTTTCATAAAATACTTTTCATGCCTTTTTTCATCTGCAAATAGGTCAAAAATATGGCATTAAAAAAATGTCAATGCTAAAAACTGATTTTAAAACAAGCTCACTTTAAAACGTTGTAGCCTACATGTAAACTGTTATTTTTGTATTTTATTCTAACAAATCAGAGGATTATTTGAGCTTCTGTACATCCATAAAAAAATAAACTAATCATTCTTGCCATATGGCTAGGAGCCAAACAATAAGACACAGCCCTGCCTTGCTGAGGTTTTCATACCTATTATCAGTCAGCATGTGTCTGGGTTCACTCTTCATTTTAAAGTTTCAGTCCAGGGCTAGGAGCTGGAAGGGCGTAGCCTAGTGGCGTTTAGGGCAAAAAAAATAGCTGAGAGATGTATTGTATTGCTTGAACTAAGAGCACAGGACCACTGCCAAAAACTGAATTATTTTGAGAAAAAAATTACTTTAAATAGGCAGTAAGGGTCGTGTGGTATAATTTGTACCCTGCTGAAAAGTTGGGAGGAAAAAAAACACACTTCTTTACATCCCTGTGGCTCCAAGACCGTGAAATTAACCAAACGCACCAAAAAGCTGCACCTCGGAGGAGGTTAGTGGAAGCAGATAACAAAAAGAGGCAGAAATATCTCCCTTTACTTGGAGCAAAATGTGAGGCTATAATGGAGTGTGACTTTCCACTCTCCATCTAACTTGCGAGTCAAGGACCATCTAGACAAAGACTGTGTTTTGTTCAAGTGTTTCACCACAAAAGCTTCTCTCTTTCATTTTAATAATCAAATCACTGTACGTACCTGAGAAGAAAAGAACAAGCACAATCCCGAGAAGAATCATGTTTGCCGTGTTCGGGACACCGGGGGGGGGGTAAAATGTGAGACGGGACTTGGTGCGTCCTCAGCTGGTCCAGCAGCACCGCTGTGCGCTCCGCAGACAGACACCCAGCCTGCCGCTACATTCACCGCACCAACACTATCCGTACGTCCGCCTTTTGTTCTCTTTCTGCGACGGTAAAGTCCCTCAAGTTTCAAATCCCAAAATGGAAGGAAGGAGAAGCCTAGGAGCAATGTGTCGGTGCAAAGTACGCGCCAGAGAGGCAGCCTCTGAGTGTGTGAGAGTGTGTGTGTGTGTGTGTGTGTGAGAGACTGTTTGCTGTGTGACTGTGACCAAAGCTCCAGCTTCACACCGCGCTGCCTGGAGAAATCAACTACTGGATGGAGAAAATGTCAAGCGTCACCGGGCTGCAGCTGTGCCCGCGGACAGTCATCACGACGCGGCTCCGCTGGTGAACGGGTCCCGGCACATTCTGCGATCATGATGCTGACAGGCAGAGGAGGCTGGGGTTATTAACTGGTGATATCCCTCCTCCTCCTCCTCCTCTCCCTCCTCCTCCTACGATCATCATCTTCATCACCTTTAGGGACAGTATATCAAGGTCTATGCTGAGGTCATTGTAACTGAGTAGTCAGATATTTGAAATTGAATATTTAAATTAATTTACATTCCTGTAATCCCAGAATACGCTGCTTTTGCATTTGATGCAATTCCAAGTGACGTTATAAATCTGCTCCCAAGAGCAAAACATATTTTCACTTTATTAATAAAACCTAAAGTATTTTTTATATTGCTAATAACTGTAGTTTGTTGAGTAACTGAATACTATTAACCCAAAGATTAAATGGAGTTTTCTTAAGGATTTGACGGCCTCCCCATATTAGAATAGCATGTTTAATGGTATGGACACTATAGAATGCTTATATGCCGCAACATAATCAGGGAAGTCTGAAAGTCTCTTACAAGATAAGTGATGCAGATAAAAGTACCACAGTTCTTATTTAGCATCTGAATGAGTCTTTTAAAAATTGCTTGATACATACAGACGTAAAAGATACCCTTTAGCGTCTGTATGAAAACGTACCAGGCTTTCAGCTAACTCCAATGTAAACCCATCCACAATGCAGAGTCCCTCACTCAAGGGGCAAAGAAATTACGTCATCACGTCATAATACTGCAACCGATAGCGAGTTAAGCATAAATGCGTCTGTGCAAGCTCGTAGCTCAGGCAAGCCCCCAGGAAGTGCGTCGGGCTTTGAAGCCAATTTGACAGTGGCCAAATCGTGTAATTACAACTTCCGGGTCAGTCACGTGATGCACACTGGCCCAGAAAATACTTTTTCCTATAGACTTACACTGTGAAAGAGACATCTGTAAATCAGCGGATAATTTTTTTTGAGGTACAACATCTTCCCAGTACGAACGCTTAAATATCCCTTATTTAAATCATTATGTCTTAAAAGTTGCAAAATTCACTAATAGTCGAATCCAGAGTTATAGAGTCACTGCCATTCATGTGAGTGAGCCTGAGACCAAGTGACTGGGAGGCAGGTCTAAAGGAAACGCAAGTGCACTTGCTCTATGGGCCACACGATGTGGAAGCTATGCGGAAGACCCGGGTAATTTTATACCCGGGAAGTCAAACTTTTTGGCTTCATGCGCCACTAAGCAACTTTCATAGGAATGAACAGGGTTCAGCCTCCGATGCTGTATCCAGGTCTCTTTATACATCCATGAGCTCATGCAACATCTGCGGAGGCTGCGTCACGGTGTCTCATGCGAGTATAAATAAGATGCTGTGAGCATCAGTCCCAGTGGAGAACTGACCACCTGCTGCCCAGAAGTATTTTCCTCACTGTCAGTTCCCATGTTAAGGTTTTCTTTTACTGATATCCTCAACACAACCTGAATCCAAACACCACTATCTGTTAACAAAAGGCGTTTTATAGCCTGTGATTATAAAATGGAAAGTTGCTCATCTAATTTTATATTTTCAAGAATATGTGGCTGAGGATATTTAATTGGAAATCTGGGGGAGGAGGGATCCATTCTCTGTTGCTCTTCCTGAGGTTCCTTCCATTTTTTTCCCTGTTAAAAGGGTTTGTTGTATGCTGTACAGATTGTAAATCCCCTTGAGGCAAATTGTGATTTGTGATATTGGGCCATATAAATAAAATTGACTTGACTTTACTCTCCTGTAGTTGGTGATGTCCTGCAGGCCTCTCCACTATTCTGATCACCTTTGCCAGTGTGTTTCTGGCCTTATCACGATAGGTATCTATTGTTTTTATATGTTATCTTTATTGTGGTTTCCTGTGTTATTTTGGTAGTCTTGTCTCGTGTATTCCTACCCTTGTGTCATTATCCTTCAGTGTCTTCACCTGTTCCCCGTTTACTCACCTGCTCCTGATCCCCTTGTTAGTCTTATTTATACCATGCCCTGTCCTTTGTGCTTGGTCGGTGCATTGCCTCTGTAATGCTTCTGTGATGCTCCTGTTGTGCTCTGTGCTCAATTGCTATGAGTTCCAGATGCTGTTCCTAGGCTGAACGTTCTTCTAGTGTTCCTGTGTTTTTACATTTTTGGAGTTACCTTTGTGTTCGTCGGCTTACCTGCACCGTGTAAGCATTTAAATAAACCTTGAAACTGCTCTGAGCCTCCACATTGTCTGCATTTGGGTCCTCCTTCTGCCATTCCGTAACAGGCCTGGTTGTACAGGATTCTGTCCCCACTTCTGTAGGCCTCCTTCTTGGCCTGACAAAGCTGCCTGAGTTTTCCTGTAAACCAGGGTTTATTGTTGTATGTGCAAAAAGTTAGTACCTGTGAGGACATGTGTGCTGACTGATGTAAGATGTCACAGTGTCAGAGAGTACATCCAGGTCTGTGGCTGCAGCCTCAAAAACTTTGCCTCATTGGTCCATCTCCTCACAGTCTTGACACAGGCTTAGCAGATTTTAGTTTCTGCCTGCAAGTCAGGGGAAGATGAAGCAGTGATCGGAGAGTCTCAAAGCTGCACAGTGGACAGAGCGATAGGCCTCCTTTATATCCTGTATAGCAATGGTCTTGGAGTCACTTAATGTGCTGTCTGTATTTTGGCAGTTCGTGGCTGAGGTTTGCTCTGTTAAAGTCCCCAAGAACAATGAGCAGGGAGCCTGGATGTTTGTGCTCCATGTTAGTTATCCGGTGAACCTGGTGTTGTAGGCCTGATGAGTGATGTAAACAGCAACCAGAATAAACAAGGAAAACTCCCACAGTGAATTAAACGGTTTACAATCTATGAAAATTATCTCTAAGGACTGCATGATTTCCTTATAACTGTGACATCTGTACACCAACCGTCGTTTATGTAGAAGCAGATTTCGCCTCCCCTCGTTTTCCCAGATAGCTCTGTTATGCGGTATGCTCAGAGGAGTCCTCGGAGCCCAGCAGATGTAGTGTAGTGTCCAGGATGTGATCACCGAGCCAGGTTTTAGTGAAGCACAGGGCGGCAGATCTGCAAAAGTCCGTGTTTTCTCTGTTGAGGAGCAGCAGTTCATCCATCTTGTTGGTCAGAGAGCGGACATTCGCCAGATGTAGAGGCGGGAGTGCAGTTCGAAATCACCTCTGTCTCAGTTTAGCAAGTGCTCCGGCTCGCTTCCTTCGTCAGCGCCTCCTGCAAATCCCATAGAGAGCTGCTGCTCCGCCAACTAAAAGCTAAGTAAAACTTTCTGGTTCAGTAAAAACAGTGAAAAAGTTTGTCTGATAGATTTTCGGATGTTTAAAAGTTCCTCCCTGGTCAATGAGAGAAAGAGAGCTGAAAACTGAACAAAATCAGAAAAAGTACCAGGGAACACTATTGCTATTACGTTAGCCAGTGTTCGGATTACAATTTGTTCCGCTGCCCCCAATGAATTATTGCTGCTTTATCATTGTTGTCTTCATTAGGGTACATGTTGTAATCATGCTATTAAACAAAATTAACAGTTACGTAATCTTCCTAAAAAATATTGGCAGCTAGCTTTCAAAAATGTTATTTCACAATTCATATTAAATACTGAACATTAATGTGTCAAGATCACATCATTCATTGAAAAATTGAACTGCTATTAGCCTAGTCATCAATAAAACCAATGCAAATTACATTAAACATTAATTCGACAGATAGCAGATAGTAACGTTAGCTTAAGCCTGTTCGAATTGAAAGTTAGCCTGTTGACAAATACACAAGTAGCTACCAAAAAAACTTAAAACCATACGACTGTGAAACCAAATATTATGTGTCTCACAGAAACGCACCTACAAGTCTCCTTTGTTGCACAGTCTCCATTTAGAGGGCTACAATATGTTCAAGCGCAACAGACACCTGTCCTACACAAATGTTATATAATACACTAACTTGATGATGAAAATAAAAGCATTAGTAGGAATTTGTGGAAAGAAAATATTGATATTGCTAAGTACACAGTCTGCCATGTGGTTACCATCATTTGATAAAAATGTAGCTAGCATTTCACTATTAACGTTGTAAAAATGTCACAAAATATTTCACAAGTACGACACCTATCATCAGTTACTATGTGGTGGAAAAGATTTGGTGTTTGTATTAGTTAATATTTTTAATATTTAATATTTTTGTATTAGTCCATATTTATAGTTATAAATGTAATATTTATTTTAATATTTATGGGAGGGATGCAGACTTTCTGGCTATTATGTTAAGCTTGACTATCTCTATGCAACATAATCATGCTTCAATGTATTATGTTGACCAGATGAGATTTAGCTTAGTATTTAACAGATGCTTTTCTCCATTTTGTCATTGAGGGCAGAGACATAGTATAATTCCCCCAAGGAATATCATAGAAATATACACTGAATACACATACAGTAATATGTGGACCATTGTAGCAATTTTAATGGCCTCTGCTACAAGAATGCGGTGGAAACTATAAAAGGAAGCAAATTTGGGAGGATTGTGCATGTAGCCTTCAAGAGTCATTTTGTCTCTCTAAAGCAGTGAATTACAAAGTGGGGTCAGTTAGAGGGCTGCAGGGGCTCCACCTGTTAAACCACTGTAGCATCCCCTTCATTTCATTTGCACATAAGACCACAAAAGAATAACAAAAGAATGACAGTCTCACTGCCTGCAGTATGAAAATGTTTCTACATTAATCAAAGTAAAAACAATTCATGTGTCTGTCACTTTTAAAAGGCTAGCACCTGCTCCAGACAAGATAACATATGAGTAAAGTAATTTTAATAAAAGTAATATCTTTAATTTTTTATAATTATTTGTGGCTCTGTATTTTACCTGTATCTCTCCTGAAATCTTGTTTAATTCCATATCTTTGTCAGCAACAGTGCAGACTCCTATATGGGTGAAATTATTTGTTCTTTGCATTCTGTAGACGTTCAAATGGCATACACCTGAATTTGTCCTAAATTAATTGCGAGATCCTGATCTCAAGGTAAATATACACTTAAATACAATTTCTGTCATTATGTGTCTGAAAGTAAGTGAAACCCTGACCCAAAACTCAGCCTAAGTAACTGGCACAAATAAAACACCATATATATATATTTTACAGTGTACCAAAAGGAATGGACACCAATCTACATAACTACAGTATGGAAGCTTTGGGAAGTAATGTAAAGAAAAGGTGATTTTTAGGAATACAACATGCAAAAAGAAAAAATAATTCAGAAAGTATAAAACATTATTTCAGCTTTTCAAAATAAGTATTCAAATTTTAGATAATTCCTAATACTAACATTCAACTTTACAACATTAGCAAAATGAACATAATTTATAAATATAAAATGTTGTGGATTGAACCTAACCCTAACCAACCTCCACCATAACCAATTCATTCTGGAGGATCAGTCTTTAAATGACCTGTGTGTGTATGTGTAATTTCATTTCTGAGACATTTTCTAAAACTTTTGTTGCTCACAGCATATGTCTTTTGGATTGTGTTTATTGGTCTCCAGTGGTTTCAGTGCTGGAAGTGTAGATGGTGTCTGGATTTGGTGCAGAGCAGGTGTGGAGCGGAGCACTGTGGCTGTGCTGCCCCTCACCCACAGTTCTGTGGTGGGGGCCGTTAGGTGCATTGCTGGATTGGATGATTGTATAAATGGAAGAGAGAAGAGCTGGAGGAGACACTTTTATGGCTGGCCAACCATAAATAGTAGCAACACAGAGGCACCCTGCAAACACATACACACACACACGCATATATACAACACACATGCTTAAATTTTCTCACATGTAATTTCTATAATTGGAGATGGAAGCAGTTTAGATGGCACACAGTTTTTACGGGCGAGCATCTGCAAAATGCTAATTCCTGAATGTCACAGATTAGTCTCACTGACAACAGGAGAGACGAGATAACAGAATTAGAATTTCAACCAAACTATCTGGTTTTGTTTTGCACAGAATCAGAAGCATGAGATCAGACCGCTCTATAGACAGCAGAGCAACAGGGAGGGCACAGAGACGATGACGGGCAGAATGCTTTTGTTCATGTATTGACAGCTTTATCAGCCTCACTTACAAATCTCCAACTGTAATCATTCCATTTTAATGATGATATGCACATACACACACGCATACATACTCACACACACATACACACACACAAAAGTGTCCCATCAAGTAAATTACATGCCTCTCTGTTCACCCCCAGAGGTCATTCAACCTCATAGCCTGTTGGGCAACAAGCTGTTCAGCTAATCAGCGAAGAGCCTCTTCTCTCCAGGGAGAGACATATGGTGAACAGCACTGTGACATCACAACAAATAACAACCACTGTGACATCACAAAAGAGGCTTTGCAGTGGCATCATAAATCCCTTTGTGACCACATCTGGCTCCACCATGGTGGTTCACTGCCAAACTGGCTGGAGAGTCTATACATATATATATATTTTAAACAACTCAAAGGTCAGAAGAAAGTGTGGGGATGATGGTCGTATTCATTTTAAGTAGCATGGCTGTAATCTTAGTGTTTTATTGAGAAACAGTCCTAGATTTAAGACTTAAAATGATGTTGTCTTACATGCTTTTTTAGAAAAACATAGGTTAAAGAAAGAAAGTTTACACAAAGGTGTAAGTGAATTAAGTGAGAATGGAAATAACGTATAAAATGTTAAAGTAAAAATGTTGAGTAAATTAAATATTTGAAACTTACATAACTCTACCTACTTTTAAAGAGATACCTACATGTACATACCAACATATCAGAAAATTCTGTACATACACACATATCACTCACATTTACATATATCAACACTTACACATTCATAGCCTTAAATATACTGTACATACACATTTCAGAGAGTCAAGCCGTACTTTGACAAAAGTTGTTCTTAACTTACTTCATGATTAGGCATACACAGGTTTGTGATCATTTAATAGACATTTTAGGATAATTCAATACTAAAGCACAACATCTGACATGAAACGGGCTTTATAAGGTGGGTCCTGGATCCTAAGGCTCTATGAAGAGGGTCCCTGTGTCAAAGTCCAGTTTAAAGACCTTTGATATTTAATTTTTGCACTTGTAAAGTACTGTTGCATATTCCTTAACTGATGTGTTATTATTTGGGGCCAGGCAGTATTCACAGAAAGACTGTGTACACTACATTGCTCAGAGTGTGAGAAACAAGGGGGGTTAATGGGGCCCAGCAGCTTATTTTTGCCCCATGGCTGTCTTGTAGGTTAATCTTGCCGTGCTAACGCCACTTGCTATGATGCATACCAGAAATTAGTTTTTTGCTTTATTACAGTCATTACATAGTTAAATGGGCATTCAAATTTTAAATAAATGTGCTTTGAGCACACATTGGCAACATAGCTATTATACTTTCCTCATGGTGTGAAAAATCTTGGTGAAAATGTCCTTAGAGTGCACAGGGTGGGTGAATTTGCATGTGTTTACACTCCTTGGCATTTGTAAAAGTGACAAAGTAGATTATTTCTACATTGCTCATTTCATTTTAATTTAAGTTTCCTGACACACAGTTAACTGTCTTGTCTTGAGCTATAACGTCAACATAATCAGTGTAGATGTGCCAGGGTTGCCTCATGCTAATGGCCTTTGTTGTGTAGTGTAGCCTACTCTTTGAAACTACAACCTTGGCATGAATGTTGCTTGGCTAATATTCACAGTGGAACAAAGTAACCACTTACACAAAGGATGCAGTCATCTGAATGCAATTATTTTAATGGATTTGTCCATATTTATAAATGCTGATGATGTTTCTGTCCTCAACAAGTGTTATATTTAGCTGCCTAGCAAGCCGGTGAGCACGGCTTTGGCTGGTGAAAACAGATTTCACAGACTAAATTTAACTTGTGTCAGGTCCTTCAATAAATGTGCTACAAAAGCTGTCTGACATAGTGGTTCTTACTCTGCCATTTTAACCAAATCTTTATACAACTTCAATTTGATCTTTATTGGACTTTTCAAAAACAAAGTGCTTTACAAAAGATAAACCATAGAAATTCATGGATCAGAGTGAACTCAAATATTATATTATATTAACAAATGCAATTAAAAAGCAACAGAACATAATATATAACAATTTTAGAACAGGCAAGTCTCAAAAATGTGTTTTTAGACATTTTTATTATTATATTTAATTATAGAAGACTGGAGATGAGCCTTTTGGATGCTTTCTCCTATTGCATTCATATTCAGCGCAGAACAAAACAGAGAGAGACTATCCCCTTTTATACCGCCTGTTCAAGGAAGGAATGTTGCGCCATTATTCCGCCTCGCCGTCTGTAAAAAACGTACAAACACAGAATGGGGGGAGTGGGTGTGTTGTTCCGCAACGAAGCTGGCAGAGGAGATAGTAACAGAGCAGAATCAACATCTGTGTAAAATGAGTGTGACGTTTTGATGATGTGTTATGTGTGCAACCCACCACCGGGGGATTTCAAAAGGAGCTAGCAGCAGTTAGCAGCTAACTCAAAGATGAAGAAGTTAGCAGCTAACCTACAGCAACCGAAAATGTCTGTGAATTGAGGGGACAACGAGGTCCGGGAGCAAAGGACAAGATCAACAACGCGTATGTTATACATCACACTAGACGCTGACACTGTTGTGTTACACGTCACGCCTCTTTTGCTTCCGGAAGTGTAAATAAGCAAAGCTGGCATAATGACGGGTCTCTTTAAGACATTCGTAGTTCATTCGTAGACATTCTCTGTTGTTCACATGAAAATTGATAGAAATAGTTGCGTGAAGAATGAAAAAAAGAGCTAGAGAGAGAGTTCAAACTCTGGCTCCTTTGGCACCTGTGCACAGCTGACCAATCACAGAGTGAAGTTAGTGTGAATGTTGGATCGTCAGTTTTGGAAAGTTACTGAAATGGTCGCACACAGTCCCCCCTAATCTGACATCGGAAAGGTGTGGGGGAAGGGGCTTTTTGAAGCCCTTTGACCATCCGAGAAGTACTTCTGATGGAGTATACTGGTCATTAAAGATCAACCCATTTGAAGACACACTAAGAAAGAATAGACAGCATACATTTTGGACATTGCAATATCATGTGCAGTTGGGCAGGCTTAGTTCTGAGTGAAGTAAATGAAAGTAATGAAGGGAAAGTAAAGTGATAGCCTCCTTGTCTGTGTGGGCAGCTGGACTTTCTATTTCAAGTGCAAAACACAAATGCTACACATGAAGTTTGTATCATCTCACTATTCTGACTGAAAATTACCTTAAATTAGGACAGAAAAAAGGTCATCATTTTAAAATGAAATGAATGTGATTAGAGTGATTTGACTATTTAGATGTGTCTGACTACACAGCTGTAGCATCAATTAATAATTCATTAGTTGTTTCATGTGTATACACATGTTAACCACGATGTAATCTGACTGACTGTCCAATCCATCATTGTTCATCTCTCAGGCTGTTGCTGACAAACCATTATGCCAGTTGCTTTCATTGGTCTCATCACGGGATGCAGCCTAATTACAGATCAGTAGCTTGAACTGCCTGCTGAATGGAAACCACCTTCCATGTATAACTAAGTACATCCAATTTTCACTTGATAAGCAAACAAATACGACTTGGATAGGAGGAAAGCGATTCATTGGGCTGGATCCAGGCTATGGCAGCTTGTTTCGGTGAGTGAATCCCTGGATTGCTGTTAGAGTAAATGTAACTCAATAAGCCTGAATGGGAAAATCTAAGTGAAAATTCTCCACATCTATGAGGAACATCAGCTGGGTCACTGAAAGACAAGTTATGTAACTAGTGTGCTAATATTTAGTTATTTCATGTGGTTCATCTATAAAACATGCCGCCCTCTCAACACTTCTAAACAAATGTAAATTCCCAACAGGAATCTCCCTCCTTTGCTGTGACATTGCTTCATGGCTCCTTGTTTTCTGCTTCCTGTCACGCCTTCTGTTTGATGATACTGATCAAATGGATGGTGCAGAGAATCAGTCTGATGAAGTTACTAACATCAATACACTGTGTTGTTTTTCTCTATTTCACATTCATTGTAGGCTATGTCTGTGTTTGTTTGAAATGGCACTCTGTGACAGGCCATAGAAAACAATGGTGAAGTTTTACAAAAATTAGGACTTTGATGTTCAGTCGAAAAAATGCGGGTAGACTTTTGGGGTTCAGCATATCTGTGATAAAAATATTAGGAACTCCAGGTTTGCTTACCAGTTTTTTCCACAGTTTTCTACCTTATCAAGAAGTCAAGTCAATGTCAAGAAGAGTTCAGTGAATATAAGCAGTTTCCCTTTTTCAGGGGCTGCTTCCTACTGTACCAAGGCTTGTCCTTCAGAGGAAGACTTGGGACTAAAATTAGCTGGCCTTTCTAAATGAGACGTTCTTTAGAGGATTCACCACAGCACCATCCTGAACAACCCTTGCACCTACGTAACACCAAAACCAATGGTACGTTTGCGCGATCATCATCAAGTGGGAATTTTCCATGTTTACTGTCACGAATTTGCCCTCAAATGTCAGCCAGAAATGGTAAATACCAGTTGTCAGCTCAGGCAAGTTCTACGATACTTTAGAGTAACACATAGTGGACAATTGCCGAAAACCATGTAGACTGTGAATTTATCCAGATAAACTCATTCTTTCTATAATAAAGTGAGTGAATGATTGTAATAAGTTAGTGATTGTATATCCAGGTAACTATCAAAAACGAGAACCTTGTGAATAATGCTGACGAAGACCATAAGATGCAGTTGAAAGCTCTGGGCAAAAGCACTTTCTTTTTTGTCTTTCACACTCAAGAACAGCAAAGTTTCTGTCAAGCTTCCATTACAGTATTTACATCCAGCACTGGCCTTTGAATTGGTCAATCCATGTGAAGTATTGTAACTGACTGTGACAATCATGTGGTATAACATGGTCACATGACCATCAGCTTTTCAAATTGATGAGTCCACCATTAATCAAGTGACTAGCATGCAAGGGATTGTGAGATACTGAGGGCAACAAATGAAATATTGGACAATGTCAACCAAATCAAGGCAAAAGAAGGCTGCGTTTCTTAGCTATGTTTGAAATGGGCCAGGCTTTGTAGACACATTATGAAATGAGGACTTTCAATGAGGCTGCCCTGGATAAAGACACAGTCATGGTCTGCTCAGTTTAAAAAAAACATTTTTCACTTCTCCTTTAAAGATACATTAATCAAGCTTTTTTGGCTACTTGCGTCAGAACTCTGCAACAAGCCAAAAAATTACACATTTTACATATTATGTCAAAAATAATAATAATAATAAAATCAACATGTAAAGTTGATGCAGCTAAACAATTGCCTGTTTGCACATCCAGTAGACAAGGAGCAACATTAGCATTCATATGGAGTCATGTTTCTGTCCTCCTGATGAATAAGCCAAAAAGCGTTATTTTACCCAAGCATAACCCATCGGGATCATGATCATAATTGCTTCGCAGATAAATAAGAACATGTCTCTATGCAAATTTCCAACATCTTTAGGCTCATTCCACAGCTGCTTTTTGGCCTAAAACAGTTCTTTTCCTGTGAATTCTGAAGTTTACTAGCAGTCAGACTAAGGCCTTGTCAATTTCAGACACTAATGTCCACCATCACTTTAAGTCTTGCCAAAAACGCATTTTTGTGGAGTGATTTGTAGATAACAGGACCTATTATCCAGATCACAGTTGAAAGCCATACAGTAGGTGAGCAGGAAATATTCAGCTAACAGCATGCACTCTGAAGGCATTAATTACAATAATTGACTTGTTCTTGACTCACAGTGTAAGACAGTTTCATATTGTAGTGAATAAATACTTGAACATTCCAGCAGTTATGTCACCTCAGGTCACTTATTGTAGAGCATTCTGACTGTGACAAAGTTGGCAGCAAAGACACAAACAGAAAGTGTTCTATATCCCAGCTCAGTGGGGAGACAAGTCCTAATTGTGCATGTGTGAGGTGTACACGCTTTGACACATTGTGGCTTAGCTACTGGAGCAGTTTGCAGCTATGTTTTGTCTATATTCTTATCTGAATCATTCGCACTATTTGACAAATTTTCATTTGTCTGTTTGTTTTTTTCTAATATTAGTTCAGCTTGCAGATTGTAGATATTGTCACAACAGTAAAATTATAACATCCAAACTAGGACTATTAAATTCCAGCTTACAGACCACTGGACATTTTCAACTTTTCACTTGGAACGAAAGGTTCCAGAGTTGCATCCACTTTGATCCCATTTGTGTAGTTTCTCCACAGCACTACAAACAATGTCAGGGATTCCATTGTGAGCTTTCAAGAATAAAGTCAGACTTTTTAGAATATAGATATATATTCAAGCAACAGTTATATTTTGGGTTTAAAGTTGTAATATTGCCAGATAATCTTGTAACGTCTCGCTAGCATGTCCAAATGCTGGCTGGCAGCTTGACACAATTTTGTATGGTGTCCTCTGTCAAATTTAACGAAAAAGGAAAGTCAAGAAGGGCTGAATTCGATTGTGAAATCATCAGCTTGCCAACATCAAATACAGAATCCCTCATTTTTATACCACTTTTTAGCCACACTATCAGCTAAAAAGCTAATAACATAACAAAGTTATCTCAGGGCACTTTGTCATAAAGAGCAGGTCTAGACCGACTCCTTATGTGTACAGAGACCCAACAATTCCCACCAAGAGCAAGCACAAGCGACAGTGGCAAGGAAAAACTCCCTTTTAACAGGTAGAAACCTCGAGCAGAACCAGGCTCTGGGTGGGCGGTCATCTGCCTCGACCGGTTGCGTTGAGAGAGAGGGAAGGGAGAGAGCGAGGGAGAGATAGAGAGAGAGAATGAGGAAAGTGAACATGCAGTAGCACAGCACAGTTCAGTTCTAGATACAGATGTAAAGCAGTAGTGGAAATAGTATTAATGTTAATACAAATAAAAGTAATAGCAATGTGATAGTAGTAATACTAATAATAAGTCCATAGACAGCAACAACAGCAGCAACTGCCGAGCAGCAGCACGGGGGCAGCAGATGGCCC
>LKNJ01004746.1:0-26821 GCA_002120245.1 Maccullochella peelii | reverse complement strand
CAGAAGGAGAGAGAGAGAGGAGAGAAAGGGAAGCAGTCGAGTGATTAACAAGTATTAATGGGATAAGAGTGCGCACAGATGGAGAGGAGGAGAGAGGAGCCCAGTGCATCATGGGAAGTCTCCTGGCAGTCTAGGCCCATAGCAGCATAGCTAAGGGCCTGTCTAGGCCTATAGCAGCATAACTAAGGGGGGGCTCAGGGCTCACCTGAGTCAGCCCTACTATAAGCTTTATCAAAGAGGAAAGTCTTAAGCCTACTCTTAAATGTGAGGAGGGTGTCTGCCTCCCGTACACAAACGGGAAGTTGATTCCAAAGAAGAGGAGCTTGATAACTGAAGGCTCTGGCTCCCATTCTACTTTTAGAGACTCTAGGAACCACAAGGAACCCTGCATTCTGGGAGCGCAGTGCTCTGGTGGGGTAATAGGGTACTATGAGCTCTTTAAGATATGAAGGTGCCTGACCAATAAGGGCTTTGTAGGTGAGGAGAAGGATTTTAAAATGTATTCTGGAAGCCAGTGCAGAGAAGCTAATATGGGCGAAATATGATTCCTTTTCCTTGATCAGCACTTCCTAATCTCAACATCTACTAGATGAATTGGCACAATAAATTCTGTGACTTTAGTGATTCTCTGACTTTTTATCTAGTGGAATTGTGTCCTGAGTCATACACATGCGGTCTGACAAGCTTTCCAGTCTTTTCACTGGGATTTTTATCGGCAATCGCCACCAAAGAGTATGTGTAGTTAATTTATGCATATCTAAGAATCTATGAGTCACATTTCATATACACATGGATATTTACATGTCTGATTATTATACCAAAGTGACTTGTGCTGCCATGGACAAGGAAGCATACAACACCGCTAGAGCGAAACTGAAAGCTGGCATCAAGGAGGCAAAGCGGAGTCATCAGGACAGACTGGAGAGAGACCTCAACACCAACAACACTAAAAATATGTGGTGAGCAATCCAGACGGTCACAGACTACAAAAGCAGGAGCGCCCCCATCATGTGTGACGCCACGTCGCCAGATAAGCTTAACACATTTTATGCTTGCTTTGATCTCCTCAACAAAGAGTCAGCTGTCAAGTCTACTGCAGTCAGTTCTGCAGTGTCTAGTCTGAACGACTACCGCCCTGTGGCACTCACCTCCATTCTAATTAAGTGCTTTGAGAAACTGGTTCTCCAGCACATCAGAGACAACATCTCAGCCAGCCTGGACCCTCACCAGTTTGCATTCAGAACCAACAGATCTACAGAGGATGCCATCTCCACTGCCCTCCACTTAGTCTTCACACACCTATAAAATAACAACACCTACACCAGAATGCTGTTTGTTGGTTCCAGCTCAGCATTCAACACAATCTCCCCCATGACACTGACTGGCAAACTTAGCACTTTGGACTTTCTTACGTACTATACTCTGCAACTGGATATTGGACTTCCTCACTAACAGACCCCAGACAGTTCTGATTAATACCTCTTCTTCGGACGACGCTACTATCATCAGCCGGATTACAAACAACAATGAGAATTCATATCAGGAGGAAATAAACAATCTTGCAGAGTGGTGCACAGAAAACAACCTACTGCTCAACATCAGCAAAACCAAGGAGCTGATCGTTGATTTTAGTTAAAGAAGGCAATGACACACACTCCTGTTTACAACAGTGGAGCTGAGGTGGAGCAGGTGAGCAGTTTTAGGTTCCTGGGAATCAGCATTGCAGAGAACCTGTCATGGACATCACACGTATCCACGCTGGTAAAGAAAGCTCAGAAACAATATTATACACAAGGCAAATAAGGAGTCGGTCTAGACCTGCTCTTTATGACAAAGTGCCCTGAAATAACGTTGTTATGATATGGTGCTATATAAATAAAACTGAATTGAATTGAATTGAACAACTGTATTTTTTAAGGAAACTTAAGGCAAAATTCCCGTGCCAAGTTCTTGTGAACTTCTACAGAGGAACAATAGAAAGCATCCTGACTGGAAACATTACAAACTGGCATGGGATGTGCACGTCCCAGGGCCAGAGGGCTCTGCAGTGGGTGATTAAAACCTCCCAGAACATCATGGGTACCCATCTACCGAGCATCAGTGATAACGGAGAGGTGAGGTGTCTGCGCAGAGCCTTAAGTATACTAAAAGACAATACCCACCCCAGCCACAGCCTGTTCACTCTGCTGCCGTCTGGCAAACGATACAGAAGTATCCACTGCTGTACCACCAGACTATCAATCAGTCAATCAAACTTTGTTTGTATAGCACCTTTCATACAAGTAAGTGTAGTTCAAAGTGCTTCACAGATGATACAATGAAAAGACAGAACAAGTGTAGACCGTAAAAACAACAATAAGACAGAAACAAGTGTGGAACATAAAAACAACAGCAACCAAAAAGACAATTTAAGAATTTGAGACCAATGCACACTAAAAAAACATAACAAAATAAAAAATAAAAACAACCAATCAGGCAGACTGTTCCAGCGGCTCAGAGCATGAAAGCTAAAAGCTGCCTCACCAAAGGTTTTAGTCCTGCACTTTGGAACAACTAGCAGACTCGTGCCGGACTGGTTTGTACACCGTAAGCATGTGAGACATATATGCTGGTGCAAGACCATGAAGTGCTTTAAAAACAAGTAAAAGAATTTTAAAATCAATACGGAAACTGACAGGCAGCCAATGTAAGGACTTTAAAATGGGTGTAATGTGTTCTCTCCTTCTGGTCCTGGTCAGCACTCGGGCCGCACAGAATCAGCTGTAGCTGATTTATAACTTCAGCTACAGCTGAACTAGACCAGATAGGAGAGCATTACAGTAGTCCAGCCTGCTCGATATAAAAGCGTGCATTAGTCTCTCTGTGTCACTCAGAGAGAGAAATGGTCGCACTTTAGCACTATTTTTAAGGTGATAAAAAGCAGATTTGGTCACAAACCCCATATGAGCCTTAAAGTTTAGACCTGAATCAAAGACCACACCAAGGTTTCCTGCTTGTTTGCTTGGGGTAAGTCCAAGGGAATTTAATTTTGCGACCAGTTTCTCTCTCTGACCTGGTTGAGCATTAAAAAGTTTTGTGACATCCGGACATTAATATCTCAAATACATTTAAAAAGGGAATCAATTGGTCCTGTGTCATCAGGAGAGACGGCCACATAAAGTTGTGTATCATCGGCATAACTATGGAAAGAGATGCCGTGTCTCCTGATGACATCACCAAGGGGTAACATATATAGGTTAAAAAGAAGTGGCCCTAAAATCGATCCTTGGGGAACCCCACAGGTTATTTTGGAGGTTTTGGAGAAGTTATCGTCAATCGCAACAAAGAACTCTCTGCCAGAAAGATAAGAAGAAAACCAGTTAAAAACAGTACCCGACAGTTCAGTGTGATTCCTCAGTCTATTTAAAAGAATTTTGTGATCAACTGTATCAAAAGCAGCGCTCAGATCAAGTAGTACCAACATTGAAGGTTTATTGTCATCTAGATGTATCCTGATGTCATTGACTACTTTTACTAGGGCTGTTTCAGTGCTATGATTAGCCCGAAAACCAGATTGAAACATTTCAAACTTATTGTTTGAGTTAATAAAATTGTTTAATTGAATGTACATCAGTTTTTCTAAAACCACAGAGCAGCTTCTTTCCTCAGGGACTTCCCTGTGAGACTCCTCAACTTCACCTGATCCGCCACACTCCACCATAAATAAATGACATGGATCTTTCCGTTATGCTGGCTTTGCACATTATCATACCACTACTTTTGTATAATATTTTGTATATATGTGTATAAGCAGGCCTGGACTGGCCACAGGGAGCACCGGGAGAATTAGTGCTTTAAAAAAAAGAAAACATGCTCAGCATGTCATAATATCACAACTAACCTTCCCAAGTTGATTCTGTGTTTCAAAAACTAATAAATGGTTTCAACACTTAATCATGCTCTGTAATCAAGACCTAATACTCTGTTCTGTCATGTGGAAGTGATGCAGTTACTCAGTTACCAGAGTTTCTTAATGATCAACAATGGAAGTGCAATTGACTAACTCTTGAAACTGAGAACGCTGTTTTTAACTATTTTGGATGTATTATGAAGCAGTTCTGTGTGTAGTAATACAACAAAAAAATATGTTACTGGCATAAACAGTAAACAGAGAAAATATTTCAACAAAATGTACAGTAGCTATACATGGTCTGTTATTAATGTGTGGAGATTGGCCTGGACTGACATTAGATTCACTGCCTGAATTATTATGCATATCTAACCGAGAAGGTTGGCCTCTGGCTGTGTCCAAGGTTGGCGACACTCTGGCCAATTGCAACCACCGACACCCGGAAGCACCGTAGACCACGCTTGGCCAGACGTTGTGGATCAACTTCATGAAGTGGCACCACTATCGCCTTACTGCTCTGACCCCAGACATAGAGCATCCTGTGCCAAGAGGGGCCTCATCGAGGAGTATTTAAGGCCCCTCATTGCCACCATGGAGGAGCACTGGTTTAGGGAGAAGCTCGTCTGATGGGATTTCAGCCGGACCATCAGGCAAAAAGTCATCGTGCCCTGGGGGACCAAGGCCCAGTGAACCAGGGACCACATCACCAGTCTGGCCTGCTTCAAGGTGGTTGGGGAGGATAGATGATGAAAGTGGTCCCCCACTTTCATCATCTATCCATGGGGCCCCTGTATCAAGGAAAGGGTTCCTTATGCCCGTCAGTCGTCAGTGGCGTATATGGGCGGGGAGCTGTTTAAGAAGTGGTTTGAGGTGCGCTGTGCAAGACTGCTGGCTCACCAGTCCCACCTGGATCCAGAGCTGGTCCAGGTAGCACAGGTCATTCTCCTATGCCTGGCACCACACACATCTCACATCCTGCAGCCTCTTACATTCACCATTTTTTACATACATTTTTTCTGTGACGACTTTTGCTGTTATTGGTGTCTTGATATTTTTATTTTTTTGTCTTGTCTTAAAACAAATCCTATCTATGTTATCATTGAATAAATCAGCTTTTTCATAGCCATTTGTAATTGATAAAAAAAAATTCAAACATGACAATGTTTTTAGTCTTATACTACAAATATTACACTGCTCTGTGCGTATTGTGCGCATTGTCGTATTGTCTCAATTGTGCATTGAGATTCGGGTGGCTGACTCAGGACAAGCCTAGCTCACTGCTAAATCACGGCGATAGCATCCTTTTGCCGACCCTCGTATTGACAAGTCTAAAGTAAATAATTTAAACCATACAGTTAAAAAGGTAAAAAGTTAAACTTTACTTTTATGCCATTAAATCAAAACATTACATGATCATTTATATTAGTGGTTTAAGTAAATTTTTATGGAATGTTAGCAAAAAAGTGTCTGACTCAGGACACAGTGACATGAGTGCCACCAGCAGGTTAAGATTTTTGGTTCAGAGTGAAATGCCTAGACAACTATTGAATGGACTGCCATGAAGGATAAATTGTTGTAACTACAACCTTGTGGCATTACTACCCAGTAGGCGTTTAAGCCGCATTTTTCAGTCGCCCGTCTCAGTCACATCTGACGGATACAGTTCAATTTTAAACAATCCAGCTGCCGTGTAACACTGGACTGAAGCTGCTGCTGCTGCTGCCCTGCTACTATGCTGCTCACGCTACACCTCCTGTGTAGACATGGTATCATAGAGTCGCTAGCTTGGCTCTTGATGATGAATTTACAAAAATACTTCTTGGTGGAGCTTTTTCCTTCCTCTTTACATTTTCAGTTTCATAGTTAGCCTCGTGGCTACATAGTGTGTGGGTCAGAGGACATGGGGGAGACTGACAGACACTGATTATAGTCTTTTTTATATAAATCTCATGACGTAGACAGGTCCCAACTGGTTGACTCTATGTCAGCATTGGCCTTGCAAGGTTCAGGGCTGATTTGAAACAGTAGATGGCGTGTTGAGCTATTTTCAACCCATGAAATGCAGATTTTTCTAAATTTAGTATGAAATGTCAGTATTTACACCAGAATTGATGTGTTTCATCACAGTATAGTCATTTAGTTTACAGCTCAAAAAACATGTTTAAGTGTGCAGTACCTCTTTAAAAGTTCTATTAAACACCACATATGTATCAAAGGTTATTTAAGGTACGGTATGTAAGTACATAGCTAGCTGTATTTTGTCTTGGAGGCTGTCCTGGCCAACCTCAGTAGTCAGTTGGTTGACAGTGAAGGGTCGTCAGCTTACCTGGGCCCTTGGACTATATAAACTGGCCCATGTCTTTACTCATGCCTCTCCCGTCCTACAGCTGACATCCACCCTGCATCACTTTCAAGTGTGCTAAAAGTAGCTCAACAATGCATAGAGCTATATAGTTGGAAGAATTGTCAGTGAATTGGGGCTACTGTTGACCACATTACACAGTTAGGATTTAATGTTACTATCAAAACATTGCTTAATGGAGCTTTAATAGTACTGGATTTGTCTGGTCTCAGACTTGACTTGGTGTTGAGGGTCTCCCATTGGACCTGGTCTTGGACTTTACTTGGCCTTTGTACACAGGTCTCTCGTGGCTGCTGGTTTTTGCTTCTTGGAAGGTGTTTGTTACATGGTGGGACTCCACTGACCCTTTCAGCGTTGGCTTCAACACGCCATCCTGTCATCCTGCATCCTATCACTGCTGCTCAGGTGAAAAACAGAGAAATAATCAGAGGAGGGGTGCAGATCCACACGAGCATGAAATAACCAGATATTGTTACCAAATCTCACAAACAATTTCACATGAAATTTCTCCAACTCAGCCTCTCCCTATCTCTCATACCTACACCTCTCACTTTCACTCGTACCCTTTGTCTCTACCAATCCATCTCTTGTTCCTCTCCTCACCTCTTCCCTCCTCCCTCTCTCGCTCTCTTTTCTCCCTCCCACCACCTCTGAATATCTCTCTCTCTTCTCCAAGTTGCCCTCCGCCTCCTCCCATCTTCCTCTCGTTACCATTTTATAGGCTTGTTAGTTCCACTTGAAATGCCAAATGACAAACAATCTAAACCCAGTGAGCTGCTACCTTGCTGCCCTCATAGAGCTGCAAACAAACAGGATATGAGCTGAAACACTCACACAGTCCGCCCCCTCCCGCCCACCATAAATCCTCATATAGGATTTAGACACTTAAACACACACGTGAGCTGTGTAACGACAAACACAAAGTCAATTTCGACCTTTGATTTCACGGTGTGAAGAGGTAGTGTGCAGGGTTAGATCAGCTGCAGTTGCTGCAGTGTATTCTACCTTTCATTTTCAAGTTTGATTCATTCCTTATTGTGGAAATATTTTTGAAATAATTCTAGCAATATAATTTATATTTGTATTTATGAGTATATTTTCTTATGCTGTGATTCAGTGTAGAGTTTTTGCTAGCAGTCTTCTTCTTCCCTGCCTTTGTTGGCACAGAATAGTGTGACACCATTGGCAGGAATGTGTATTGCGTGCACATGTGTGTCCTCGTGTGCGTGAACGAGATAAACAAAACGGGGACCCACCCATAGAGAAACAGCTCCATAGCACTACTAGAGGTCAGAAACTCTACAGGGATCATTTATGTATCACCACCAAATGTGAGTCACACTGCTTCAGTCCAAAAATAATGTCATCATAAACAGCCGTTAAGAGCAATACTGGGCAAGGTTTGTGGTTAGGTGTGCCAAGCCATTAAAACTTGGAAATTGTTGCAAGGCAATAATTAGAAAAAACATATTTCCATTTTTACTTAAAGGAGCAATCTTACCAAATGTTATTGGACAGAATGGATCAAATTCTGACAACACAAAGTTGTGACACCTGAGCATTATTTAATCAGTTTTCCCATACAGATTGTGTATGGGAAAAATTTATGTGTATTTTTGTGCCAGTGTGCGTCACATGATGCTGCAATACTAAGTGTGGCAACTACACCAAATCGCCTTATAGCCCAGAGCTGATCCTGGAGGCTTGATGCCAAGCACCGCTCAACACACGACTGCATAGGTTTGAACCATAGACTGTATATAAAGATGGATGGCATGACAGCTCCCCAAAAGTGAAGCCAAAAAAAATCAAAGTACACGTCAAATAAAATGTTCCCAAAGATGGTTTCTGTCATTTTAGGTAGATCTTATCACGCTGATGTTTGTTTAAGTGTTCATTTTTCTGATAAGTTTGGTTTTAATTAGTTATTTGATGCTATAAAAAGGGGGTGTGCTCGCGATTGAGTCAGGCAGGTGTATGGACAGGAGCTTGATACTAGCAGACTCTGGCTCCAAATGACGTCACCAGCGAAAGATGGCAGCACCTGTATAAGGGGTATTTTGGCTTCATTTTGGTACAGTAGGAGGAAGTGGAGACACGTCGTCCATTACGCGTTGCTGTGAGTTTTGACAGTCGGGTCATTTGCCACCACCACATCTGGACCCATGAAAAGAAGAAGCTAACACTAACTGGACCACATCCCTCCATGCAGGACTAACAGGAACTCCCAATGGCTCAGCAGGGGTTGAAATAACATTTTTAAACAAATATGTCCAAAAACGGTTTTATCCTCTTATGAAAAATTGAGAAAAAGGCATATTAGCTCAAGTATTATAGCCTATATTTCTTTACACAAAAAGTGAGGTGAAATCAATTTTCACTTCACCTTTAAAAGACAATGGATACTTTGAAAACAATCTCCAAGTTTAATCCAGTTCTTAGTTGATATATATGCAAAGCCCTAAAGGTCCTTTCAGTTGATGAATTGTCAGCAATTTCCAAATCATTCAGTTTAAACATTGTACGTATTTGGGAGGGAGATTCAAAGTATGTGATTGATATAAGTTTTTTTTTCCCCCTGTGATAATTTTTATTTCATATTTTTTTGTTTGAGAAATTTATTTTCAAGGCAGCAGTGGATACCTCGAATATCAAGATCAAACCTTTATTATTATCATATTAAATGAGAATTAATGACACCGACACTCTGCTGAGGGTTGATGGTAAATGGTAATAATATCAGGGAGGGACCATGGGGTTAACATGATTCTCCTAAATTTCTTCCTCTGAGAAATAATTAATAATGCTGCTCAAGTTCATAACAAGAACTTGAAATGTATTGTTTGTTTACTTCTATTTAATACTGCCATTAGAGACTCAAGAGAACTTTATTGTAAACCCATCCATATACAGGTACACAGCGGGGATGTTTATCTGAGGCCAATGGTGTTACATTTAACTTTTAAGCAGTGCAAAACAAGACAACACACGGTGCAGAAAGACATACGGTGCATAAACATAAGGTGCCTAGAGAAACACAAAAACAAGTGCAAAATACAGGAAAAACTGTAAAGAGCCAGTGCAAAAATGTAGAATGTAATATATTGGAAACAAATGGCTATTTCTAAACACTGACCATTGAGGTAGAGTGGTAAAGTGAGTGTGTGCATCATCTGAAATATGTCCTATAGATTATTATTTTTATTATGATTATTTTATGTGATGATGTGTGTGAACAATAAAAAACTTCTTTATCAAACATCTGCTGTTACTGTGTTTTGCCTTGGTGAGTGACTGTTCCATGCTACCGTCAGAGCCATCAGCAACCCTGTCTGTGTGTGTGTGTGTGTGTGTGTGTGTGTGTGTTTGTTTTCTGCGGTGGTGCTGGGGGGGGGGTGCAGGGTGAACAAACATGTCCTTTTGAGTCAGTGGCTGCAGAGCTAATATTGACCAGTGCGCTCGGCGACATGCAGCAGGTCAAATTAAGCACAGTAGCGACAGTCACAGAGCACAAAGAGCCAATGATATGCCTTATCACCTGGGTGAATTAGCCTACGTCTGTCAGACTGATCACGAACACACCACACAGTGAGAGAGGGAGGGAGAGACAGGGAGGAACACATGCCTCACATATAAATGCTGCCGCTGTGCAGCATGTATATTTGGATCTGTTGCTTGTGTTGTATTTTAAAGGATACTCATTTCCCTTTTTAGGTGTTCTCTTTTCCGCCACCTCATGTACAGATAAGAAGACCTGGAAAAGGGGATTAACATGTCATATGGTAGACATGCTGCTGAGCTGGGGGTTTTTTTTCTTTTAGTCACCTTCAAAACAAGAATCCCTTAAAAATGCTGAATTCACCCTTAATTTAGCCCTGAAAGCACAAAGTGTTTTAAGGGGTTTGGGTTTCCCTTTTTAAATTAATGGACAAATTCAGACATCTCTGGCTACCAAACACCATAAAGTCAAACTGAACTTTAAGCTCAGTATTGCTAATAAATAAATATACAGTATGTCTCTTTGGCGTAATTAGTTGGTCAAAATGTTGCAATATCGGTGACTTCAGCTCTACCTACCCAGTGACTCTGTACACTACACCATGTCGGGATTTGAAGCACGCAGTAACACACAGAATGCTGACTGCTGATTCGTATCGTTTTTTTCAGTTCAGTTTAAAGATACATAGTCACTGACTGTGTCGTTTGTTCACTTTTTTCTAAACTAAGTAATATCACATCTTTCTTTCAAATGCACTTCAACAGTAAGTGAACACATCACATCTCGCCGTGATGTTGAGCGCTGATTCTGACTGTCTTCAGTTCAGTAGTGCATTCAGTTTGTTGCTGGTTTAAGCTGTTATGTACAGTTCAGTACAAAACTGGGCCAATACAGGCTCTGTTCACAAGGTTAATAGCTCAGCTGCATTTACTTATTTGCAACAGTCATTGCATTATGATTGTTTCTGTGATAGTTTCGCTGTCTTGTAATGTGCTTTTTTCTCAGTCACCAGCGAGGAGCTTCACTGCTAACAGCTACAAAATTACAGTACAGTTACAAAATTTCTGTGTTAAAGACTAGTTCATACATGTACTGAACAACTATTTGAGCATCCAGTCATTTGCCATATCACAGATACTGCTAGCTCGAGCCCCCTCCTTTCTATGCTGGATGAACACAACATTGAGTGTGCAGGAACTGCAAATGACTCAAAAAGTAATATCTAGTGGCAATCAGTGCTAACGGTAGCAAGTTAGGCTAACTAGCTTCCATTTTCTAATTCTAATATTTAATTTGTATGTATTTTCAATGTCAATTCAGTTTTAATTATATAGCGCCAACAAAGTTATGTGTGCAGTGAAATGCAGGGGTGACAAACTCCAGAGGATGTGCTAAAAGGTTAATGTGCCATTATAATAATTAGAATAAGAGTAAAAATAAGGATTAAAAATAAATAGGCTAAAATTTCAAAGATAAAATATATGTAATATAAATTCTAAAATGTTAAACTGCATATTTTCACACTTGTAATTGTAATTAATATGTATAAAATATAAACTTAATACCAAGATAGGGCCTCTCAAATGTTGTAAAGGGACACTCTTAAATCACTAAAGGTTGCGCTACATGAACAAAGTTTCGACTAATATGACCAAAGAAATCTTCATATAAATATAGTCTATTTCATAGGAGAAAAGGTTATTTGGAGTATTTTGAAGTTACTGCATGACAGTAGACCCAAAGTGAAACATTACGTCAAGTCAGCTAACAATAACCACACATGTAGAGAGAGGTTTGATTTTCCAGTCAATCAGCAGTGAATACACCACATGCATGCTGTAAACAGTACAAAAGGCTCACAGGTGAAAGAAAGTGAGAAAATGATGGGCAATGAAAGTCACAGTAGTGAGTCAGTCTTATTTCTTTTAGTTACCTGAGGTAATATCTTGTTTCTGATGCTGACAGACAGCGCAGGGTGCAACTGATATAAATCAGCAAAGTGTCATTATATTCTGACTGATAGAAAATTCTAAATGATAAAACAAGTTTGCCTTGTGACACATAAAGGTGGTTAAAATGTAGGAATTGAGAGGCTTTGTTAACACTAAATGTCACAATTTCTCTTTTCATCAAGTCACTTACACAGCTATGCAGATGACACTCAACTGATTGTTTTTTCTCCCCAGTCTGAAACCCAGGTGACAGCACGAATGTCTGCGTATCTGGCTGACATCTCTCAATGAATGTCTGCACACCACCTGAAGCTCAACAAGACTGAGCTGTTCTTCCTTACAAGGATGGCTTCTCCCGTCCATGACCTCTTTACCATTGAGAACTCTGGGGTGTCCCTGGGGTTGGACTGCAAGGAACCTGGGTGTGACACTGAATGACCAGCTGTCCTTCACTGCCAACATCGCTGCGACAACCCACTCCTGATTCATCCTCCACAACATCAGAAGGATACGTAACCCTAACCCTTTCTCACCCAGGAAGCGGCACAGGTTCTGGTTCAGGGCTGGTTTTAGCCTGCTATATTAGGGGTGGGCTGGTAGAAGAGAAATTTGAAGCAGGGAAATAGGGAGGTAGTGAAGCAGCATTTCTAAGTTTGTTGCTATACCCTATGATTTGAGTCAGTGGAGGGCAGATTGATTTATCCGAAAATAAATTTAACACAAAATCCTTCAAAGAGTTGACAAGGTCCAGGGCCAAGCCTTTTGGGATGGTCGCTGCTGTTCTGCCTGGAACCCTAGTGACTAAATTTCATTTAATTCTACTGCATCGTATGACTACTGCAAACATTACATTTGAAATTAAATTTTTAATACCAATGGACAAAATGGACGAATGGCCTGGGAACCGAAGGACAGGGGCGGCGTAGGACACCTCAGGGGGACAGCCTTGAGGATGGCTCGTAAATCTCAAGGCAGGCAGTCGTTGGTGTTGCCCACCCATCCCACCAACTGTCCGCTGGGTCCATGCGTGGTCAGTTCATTCTGTTACGAGGCATGGTTACAAGCGGCAGGGAATGGACCCAAACACAGACAGTTCAAGGATTTTAAAGCTCACACGCAGGTCCCGAAAGCAGTTCAAAGGTTTTATCCAACCTACTTAGATACAGCCAGGCAGGGAAGCAGGCAAACAATCAGATAAGTCCAGATTTGGAACTCAAAAACACAAGAACCGGAACATGGAGCACAGAACAACTTGACGCTTGAGAAAATGGAACAAGGTACACATCTGACATCCAACAAAAGACAATGAACCAACAGGGAACAAAGAGAAAGGGCCAGTATAAATAGGTAACAGACTAATGAGGAGATCAAGAACAGGTGTGCAAACAAGGAGCAGGTGAAGATAATCAATCAAGACATGAGGGCAGGAACAGAAAAGACTGGAAACAACACAGACAAGACTACAAAATACAATAGGAACCTGAACACAAACTAACGGAACATGACACATTTAGGGAATTAGTTTTGACCTTCATTCTCCAGCAAACATGTCAGAGTGCAGCAGATCTCACAGATATGTAGTTATGGTTTGCTTAGCTACATTAGTCAATAAAGCAGTGGTTCTAAAATCTAGGGACAGTACAGTCGCTAGTGGGGCTTTGGTTTATACCTAACTTTTTTGGTGTAGTGTTGTTACTGCTGCTGTTTGAGCCCAACAGTTAATCTTTGTTTTGCTCCTCACACAACTGTAAAACTTTATTCAATTTGGTGAAATGGATTATAATTTACGAAGAAAATATTTTCCCTCTGATGTCCGGCTGCTCTGCCTTAACTCTAGCTCTCTTAGCTACTTAGTTGCTAAAGTAATCAACCACTAACTGCTGCTAACTGTAGCTGCTGTTAGATAGTTAGCTTAGTTAGCTGTGGAGCTAAATAAAGCTTTATTAGCTTCATTAAAATTCTCCTCCTCCTGGCGGTCCAAAGCTCCTATGCTAGCGGTGTAAACAACAACACTCACTCAATCAGAAGTTAGAAATGGTACTAGTATTTTCTAAACAAAAAAAAAATGTTTTCTTCTTAACTTTTGATTGGGTGGGCAAGACACTGAGCCCACCAAAACATGCATCCATAGCCACCGCTGGCGCTGCTCCTGGCTGGTGTGCCTGCATGTCCCATCCGACCTCTACAGCTCATCCAGAATGCAGCAGCCCAACTGGTCTTCAACCTACCCAAGTTATCCCACACTACTCCACTCCTCCGCACCCTGGCACCAGTTGCTGCTCGAATTCGATTCAAGACACTGGTACTTGCCTACCATGCTGCGAATGGTTCAGGTCCATCCTTCATCCAGAACATGGTCAAACCGTACACCCAGCCCGTCCACTACGCTCTGCTACTGCCAATCAGCTCGTTGCTTCCTCTCTACGAGGGGGCCCAGCTACTTGCTCGCTACGAGGAGGCCCAGCTACTCCCTCACTAGGAGGGGGGCCCAGCTACTCCCTCTCTACAAGGGGGGCCCAGCTACTCCCTCACTACAAGGGGGCCCAGCTACTCCCTCACTACAAGGGGCCCAGCTACTCCCTCTCTACAAGGGGCCCAGCTACTCCCTCTCTACAAGGGGGCCCAGCTACTCCCTCACTACGAGGGGGGCCCAGCAAAATCACATCCTGGCTCCACAATTGAGCTCCCCATTGACATCAGGACAGCAGAAACTCTACACATCTTCCATCGCAGACTGACAGCTCACCTGTTCAGACTGCACCTTGGCAGTCTCTTTCTCTCTCTCTTATTGTTTCTAAATGTAGCACTTGAAGCAGTTCAGCAGATTACATAAAGTTGATGTACTTGCATGGTAAATTTTGAATTGTATCCACATGGTTGAATGCACTTATTGTAAATTGTTTTGGATAAAAACATCAGCTAATGTTAATGTAAAGTACTAATATTGATAAATATCAAGTATATCCAAATTCATATCTGATGGTTAATGATTTATTTTCTAATGTGAACATCATTCCATTATGAATTATTTATGAGAATGAAAGCTTATAAAGTAGGGACCAGACCACTTCTTCTAACTCAAGAAACTAGCGTACTTTTCTACACGTAAAGCCTCTATTTGTTGACCCACCGTGGCCCATGTCTTGTACCTGAAGGAAAAGTAGTCCCACTCCTTTATAGTCATGGCTGTGTTGTGTTGTGACTCTGCAGCTGCTGATAGAGCCACTTGAAGAGAGCTATCAGACTGTAGAGCAGCAAATAGAATAGATCTGGCTATAGGTGGAATCAGTATTGTGTTAAACAGACTGTAGCACTGTCAGTGCCACGGGGTTCTGGGACAGAGGAAGGAACACACACAGCCACCGGATGCTAATGCTGGGAACACTTTTATTTCAATCAGACAGCTAAATGTACACTCGCCGATGCTCTCCTGTGGACCTGCGTCAGCCTCGCCTTTCAGGCCTCTTTGTCCAGACGTCCTCTCTCTGGCTCGCCTCGTCTGTCTGTGGTTCCTCTCTCCCTCCTCTGCAGGTGCCACTACTAAAAGCACATGATGGTGATTACTCAATTGCTTGCACCTGCTTGCCCGGTGTGCACTCACTAACACACTGTGCCACTCCCCCCTTCCCTCTCCTCTGCAGCTGAGCTCTCTCAACCACACCCCACCACCACACAGATATATACGTGTGTGTATATATATATATATATATATATATATGTTTTGATATATATGATAACGTAACAGTTTGTACTTTATAAAGAACAATCAAATGCAGTGCACCCCAGCAATAGAAGTCTAATATATGACCCAGCATCAAAACAAAAATGAAAATTCAGACATGTGTGAGACAATAGCTGCTACCTATATAATTTCTGATATTATTTGGATCACTTCAGAACAGCTTTAAAATACCATAACATGATGTTGTGAAGAGTTATTGCTCCTGGTGCTAACAACATTTAAAAAACATCATTTTCAAACATTAAAATGCACACTGTGTTGTAGGCTTAGTATGCATATGCACAACAAGTCCCTTGAGTATTTATTGAGCTTATTATTGTTGCTAATTGAACAGAGCAGTTTCAGCAAGACGTGTCTCGATACAGAGAGACAAACAAATGAGCGGGACGGGCGGCTAAATGAAGGTAGGAAGATCTCTGAAATCAAAGAAGCAAGGGGAAAAGCTGCAGAAATACAAACATGATACTGTGGGAATTGGAATTCACACCATGGAGTATAAAATAAATGTACTCTGTTATATTGAAAAGTTACTACCATGGAGAGAAAAAAAAGGAATCACTTATAATAACCCAAAGAAAATTCTGAATGTCCCCATATTGATTAGTAAAACAAAGTAAAACAGAAGAGAATATTTGCTATGTATTTTTCAACCAAGAAAAAGAAAAAAGTGGACTGATTTATGTATTGGGCAGTTATTTCTGACATCAGTAATAAAGGGGAAACTAAAACACTCAGGTTGTGTTATAACTGCTGCTGCTGTAGCCTAATGGTATTTTAAAAGATTTAACTAATTACATTACAAAGGAAACAAAGGCCAATTTGCCTTTTCCTGAAACCAACTGGAGGGTTCCTAATTAGATCAGTGAAAAGCAAGATTTCAACGAAATGCCTCTATTTTGTGTATTTAAAGCAACACTTTACAGTGTTTCTAAACCAGCAGGAAGAAAGAACATGTTCCAAACTTGTTCTCACAGGAAAGTATACAGTGTTACTGTACAGAACGCAGCTGCATATTTGCAGCAGCAGAATTTTAAACTCCAATTTGAAAAGCCTGTGGGCAGCATCTGTAACCTCTGCTCTGTGAGCTGAATGAGCCAGTCTTCTCAGTTACCTGGTAACATAACTAGTTTTTATATCGCACAGTGACCATCTCCTTCATGTGATGATGGAAAAGTACTGTCAGACAATTCACATCAGTTCTCTTCTATGACTATTCTAAACAAGCCAAAGCAATTCAAACTCTGAAAGGTAGAAAACTATTTAGAAAATATAAAAATACTGTATCTGATTGTTCCAAATGTTCATTTTAAATTCATTTATTATTTAGAAATGTGACCAATAATTTGTAATAAATAATTTTATATTTAGATTGATTCCTCCATTATTAACTTTCAGTGCTGAAAGTGGCCAATAAGGAGGCCGAGGCGTGTCCAGGCATGTCACAATAGAGATGAACATGGAGGAGGAAGAGTGACACATTCCACTGAATTCCTACAAATCAAATGTTTGGCGACACTTTGGATTTTTCAAGAGAGACAGACAACTTGACAAGACGATGACTTGACACTGCCTGTTAGTAAACTCAGTTAAACCCATTCAGACACCCACAATGTCTCACAGCACAGAGGTTTTTACTTAAAAAAAAAGGTTTTAAAAAAGAGAAGAGATAACAACAAAATAAAGAAGGGGAAAGAAGATAGAGAGCATGCAGGGCTGGGCCTCCCAACATCAAGGTCCCTTCATTACCGAGCAGCTGTTGAACTGTAGTCAGAGGACTCAAGTTGATTTCAAAGTCTTTAAAGAGTTGTCGCAGCCAGGCTCTGGCTTGTGTGTATCGAAGGGGAATGAGGATTGAAAAGTGATGGAGAGTGACAGCCGACAGATTGTCGGCGCTCGCAGCTCGCCCTCAGGTGAGACTGGGGAAGACAGATCACCCCTGCTGATGTTTAGGCAAGGGAGGCGGAGAACACAGCTGTGTGTGAGGGGGTGCAGAGAGAGAGCAAAAGAATGAGTGTACAGTATAAGCATGTATACATACACACACACACACACACACACAATCTTAAGTGCGTACATGGCAGATTGTGTGTTTTTGACAGTTTGGGCCTGTGGACGTGTATTACTCATGTTGTGGGGACATAAATCTGTTTACACAGTCACATTGTGGGGACTCGCCTTCCTTTTTTTGGATAAAACACAAGTCCCCATAACGTAAATCATTACATTTTAGGGTGAAGACTTGGTTTAAGATTAGCATAAGTTTAGGTTTAGGTTAAAAGAGAGGCGGGGTTAGGGTAAGTATCCAGGAAATGAATGTAAGTCAATATATTGTCCTCTGAAGTGATGGAAACAGGACTGTGTGTGTGTGTGTGTGTGTGTGTGTTTGCACAAGGGTGTGTGTGTGTGTGTTTGTGTGTGTGTGTGTGTGTGTGTGTGTGTGTGTGTGTGTGTGTGTCAGACAAGGCCCTGCGGCTCAGGATCTGCTGTCGCTAAGCAGCTGACACTTCTTAGCGACAGACTGACAGATTTTCACAAACTAATTTGACTCTGAGGAAGACGAAACGAGACGCCCATGAAACTTTTCACATCCTGCCAGTGGAAAATATTCTGCAGTGCTGATGATGATGATGATGATGATGATGACGAGCTAACCCCAAAAACAACACACACAAAGATAGAGAGTGATAGTGTAGAAGCTGCACAATAATGCAGGATAGCACACCTTGTTGACAGAGGAGGTAACGGGGTGAGAGAGAGTTAGATCACCTACAGACATGGCAGCTCTGTCACTGACTACCTGTTTGGGACCTTCCATCACAGTTTAGCATGCATTACTCAAGTCAGCTGATTTCAGCGCCATAGGCAGAAGGTTTGTGACTAACAAGACAAGCAACAACTTTCACAACTAAACCTAACGAGTTTGGTTCTAACTGATCTCTATAAACAGATCTCTGCATATGAATGCAGAATCTGTAGGCAAGGGACAAGATTTTGGTGTCTGAAGCGTTCTGGTTTTTGTTTGTAACCCATTTGTAGTCCATGTAGTACCAATCACGTTTGAGCGGGCTTTGGTTGCATGCAGGTAAACAGTCCATGTGGAGAGCAAAAGAGGCGGAACGCATTGGCTGAAATGCAATCTGGGAACCCATTGGCTATCGTCTGACGACGATTTAGCTTTTAATCAGTCTCAGAACCCTACTTTTATTAGCTTTTTAAAAAAATTATCTGCATTCAAATCATTGTCAGACAATAGTTGATGGGTTCCGAGATTGCTAACGGACTGTAAACAATGACCAGCGCATGGAAGAGGAAGTCTTGGCCCTGATATCCGTTATCCAGATATCCACTGGCTACACTGGAAGCACCGAAACATTGGCCGTTGCCCCCAGAGGCTAAATCAGGCAATAGCCGATGGGTTCTGAGATTGGCTTCTAACTAACTCCAGTCCGTTTGCCCATTTAGTTTGGTTTTTGGTCGGAGAGCTGTCAAATCAAACTGTTGCGCAGACTAAACAACCACACCAAGAATGCTTAAAAATGTGAGTCTCTGTCTGTGGCGGTGTGAAAGCAAAGCAGACTAACCATTACTGTTGTGATTTTATCATGAATTCAAAACATAAACTCCTATTAAATCCAGCTATTGACCTTGTGTGTTTCAGTGCCCTGACTCTGTTGTTTTGTCTTTTAACTTCCTGTCTACACAGGAAGTGGGAATGTGTTGCGTTGTGTAGGGTGACATCTGCTGCTTGTGATCACCTTGTGCCTACATTTTATCAAAAACCTGAGCAGTTTTATAACCTAATGTTCACCTGAAGGACTGACAGAGCTTAAAGAAAATGAGAGACCTTCTACAGCAGTCAGTTCTCCTGCACAGCTCTGGGATCAGTGGGTCATGTTACTGATATAATAGTGTTGGGATTTATTATGTGTTTATAATAATATGATATCATAAGTTGTCTGAGTGACCGTTCAAAACACGTGCTAATACGATATTTCAGTCTCTATGGAGACTCATTTGGTTTTGGTAAAACACACACTGTTACACACACTTTTCCATGACATGGGCTTATTATTGTGTTCTGATTATTATTAATGAAACATACATTACATTGCATATTTGGGTGAAGAGATGTATTTTAATTCATGTTGATAAGATTCAAGACCAACAAATTTGAAATCAGCTGGTTTAGTGATTGTTTGTGAATGAGACAGTCCTGACACTATCCCCCGTGACTCTATCCACCAGCTCCATTCCACCATTTCCATCTCCCCCACCACAACAGGGGCCTGGGCCTCTCCACAACTGCCCTCCTTAGAGGCCCCCTCCTCCCCCACCACAGTAACACCTCTCTCCATCCTGGATGTTAACAGACTGTTCAAGAGGCAGATCCCCCGCAAAGTAGCCAGACCAGACTCTGTCTCTCCCTCCACCCTGAACTACTGTGCTGATTAGCTGGTGTTCACAGACATCTTCAACACCTCACTGGAGACATGCCGTGTGCCAGCCTGCTTCAAAACTTCCACCATCATCCCCGTCCCCAAAAAGCCAAGGTCCACAGGACTTAATGACTACAGACCCGTCACCCTGACCTCTGTGGTAAAGAAGTAATTTGAGTGCCTTGTGCTTTTCCATCTGAAAGACATCACTGACCCTCTCCTGCACCCCCTGCAGTTCGCCTACAGAGCCAACAGGTCTGTGGATGATGCAGTAAACATGGCCCTCCACTTCATCTTCCGGCACCTTGACTCCTCAGGAACCTATGCCAGGATCCTGTTTGTGGAACACCATCTGTTGCAGGATAAGCTCTCTCAGCTGAATGTGCCTGACTCCACCTGCAGGTGGATCACAGACTTCCTGACAGACAAGAAGCAGCATGTGAAGCTGGGGAAGTATGTTTCTGACTCCCGGACCATCAGCATCGGTTCCCCTCAAGGCTGCGTCCTTTCCCCCCTACTCTTCTCCCTGTACACAAACAGCTGCACCTCCAGTCATCAATCCGTCAAGCTCCTGAAGTTCGCGGATGACACCACCCTCATTGGGCTCATCTCTGGTGGGGATGAGTCCGCCTACAGGTGGGAGATTGACCATCTGATGATTTGGTGCAGTCAGAACAACCTGGAGCTCAATGCGCTAAAGGCAGTGGAGTTGGTAGTGGATTTCAGGAAGAACTCAGCCCCACCCATCCCCATCACCCTGAGTGACACTCCAGTCAGCACTGTGGAGTCCTTCCGCTTCCTGGGCACCATCATCAGCCAGGACCATCAGCTCCCTCGCCAAGAAAGCCCAACAGAGGATGTACTTCCTGCGGCAGCTGAAGAAATTCAACCTGCCAAAGACAATGATGGTGCACTTCTACACCGCCATCACTGAGTCCATCCTCACCACCTCCATCACCATCTGGTATGCTGCTGCCACTGCCAAGGACAAGGGCGGACTGCAGCGTATCATTCGCTCTGCACAGAAGGTGATTGGCTGCAATCTGCCTTCCCTCGAGGACCTGTACGCCGCTGGGACCCTGAGGCGTGCAGAAAAGACTGTGGCTGACCCCTCTCACCCTGGACACAAAGTCTTTGAAACACTCCCTTCCAGCAGGAGGCTGCGGTCCATCAGGACCAAAACCTCACACCACAAGAACAGTTTCTCAGCTATCCCTCAGTGAATATTTTGCACATCCTGCACAAAATGTGCACCTCTTCATTTTCATATTATTGTACAGTTTTTTCAAATTTGATCTTATTCTATTTTATTTTATATTTCTTCACATTTTTTTATTGCTAAGTTTTCTCTACTATGCTTATTTATGCACCAATACACCAAAGCAAATTCCTTGTATGTGAAAACCTACTTGGCAATAAATCCAATTCTGATTCTGAAGAATAATAATTTAATTACTGGCATCATCGTACTGATAAATTAGCATCAGAGCTTGTTGTAATGTAGTTAACGGCAAAATCATCTTTTTTTAATCCTATATCTGTGGTGGGTGTGGTGGTGTCAGGTCACATGACCTCCTTAAACATGCGGACGTGTTCTCAACTTTGAGAAATGTAGGAGGCTGTCTGAACTGATCAGCACCAAGAGTGTGGGGAGTGATTTGTGCGTTGTGTGTTTTGGCAGTTCCTCATTAAAAAGTGAGTGAAATGTAGCCAGTAACTACCCCCACATAATATTACAGTAAGATACCTCTTTTCTGTCCTGTTTCTACCTGTTTGTCATTATTCAAGACATATAAGGTCCAGTTGCAGTCTGGACTAATAATGCTCATAATCTATTTCTATTTCTATTCTACTATTTCTATAGCTGCTCTTTGTGATACCAGAGAAGAGTAATATGGTACACACATAAGGCATAAAGTGCAACAACATTTGCTGTCAGTCACTGGAATTGAATTTTCCTCCTTTGGTCCTTATAGTGGTGATGATGCAGGATGACATCACCAAAACTGTCCAATGAATGAGTTTCCGGTCGGTCTGTATGACTACATGTTTACTCCTTTTGGTTCATTAATAAGATGCCAGTGTACGTATGAAACGGACCAGAACTAAAAGGCAACAATGCATCACGTTTCTTCTCTGGTCGGGACCAAATGAACCAAAGTCCACACTGTCACCTTTTTTACGATTACGACATTCAATAACAGTTTAGTTTACAGCAGTGGTTGCTCATGTGTTGCTTGCAGTCCACAGTGGAACGATACCTGATGGTAACACTTCTTTAGCTTCATTAATTGTTTTTTTATTTTCTAGCATGTTAGCAAATAGCTGTCTATGTACACATCCAGCTGAGCCAGCACAGAGCAACATTATCATTCATTTGAAGTCGTGTTTGTGTCCTGATGTAAGTCCAGTATTCTCTCTCTGTTAGCTCTGTTTTTGGTCTCCACCAACTCCTGAGGGAAATATCTGGCTCTTTAGCTGCTAAATGCTCCACTATGTTCACCAGCTAGTCTCTAACTATGTCTGTCTGATGTTGAGCTGAGCAGGTAGTGTATGGTGGGTTTATAAGAGCTTTTTCTCTCAAAACAGCTGCTGCTGCTGCTGGAAACCAGTTTGACTAGAGTGCTGAGACTGAACAGTAAATTTGCCATTAAACCAAAACAATGACCTAAAATAGGCTAAAAAGCTCTGTTGAGCTACAGAGTTGGTTTCATCAATACGAGACATTCCATTCCATTCATTCCACACAATGACAGTAGCTGTAAAGGGCTGCTGCCAGGCCATGTACAGCACATTTTAACACCATTTACTTTAGTTTCATTAGATTTACTGGTAGGTAAAATAATGATGACAGGCTAGATGTCAGTTTTGATGTTGTGGAATAGAATCATTAAAGAAGTTAAGATAAAATAATGCCATTTAATGATTCCTTTGCTGAATCGATGGTTGACCCAAGAAAAAGAAAACAAAAACAAAGAAGCATTTTCTCACTTAATACAAGAGGTATCTTGCCAAGTAGATAGTTTTGGTTTTATTTGTCCAGGTAGAGATATGTGTCTGTGTGATTTCTGTCTCCTGGAGGTGAGTGGAATTTCATTTGTGGTGATCAAAGCATTGACAAATTACATTTCTTTCCACAAACATTACATTACACACATTACTCTGGATAATCCACAGGACACACTGCAACCTGTTTTCATAGGGACTCTTTCTTTGGTAGAAAGAGGTTCCAGTGAAACCTGGAAGGGGACTCAATTTCCAGAAAGCGATGTTGCTGTGAATGTCATTTTTCATTACCTTTAGTAGAACAAATCAATCAGTTTAATTAGATCATATATTGAGGTGGAGGCAAAAGTCTCAGAGGATATCTCAAAACCAGGGTAAATAAAACTATCTGCACTGTAATTTGGGTGAACCATGCCTCAAAGATCTGTAACACAAAGAATAACCTCTGTGTGTGTGTGTGTGTGTGTGTGTGTGTGTGTGTGTGTGTGTGTGTGTAACTGAATGTGTGAAGGAAATAAAGAGCAGATACCATGTGATCTCTGAGCTGTGTGCTACAAAAACACCACAGCTTCACACTAAAGATGGAGGCACACTTAAAAAAAAATAGGCTCTGAAAGAAAGATCACCACTTTAACACCAAGTCATAAGTAAACGTACAACACAGTCGAAGCCATTTGTATCACTTTGCCGAGCAGCAGCTTTGTGAGGCACCAAGGCCAGGGAAAAGAGTCTAATCCAAAGGCCCGACACACATCCACCAGGTCATCCACGCAAGGATGCCACATCCACTCATCAACTAGCCAACACTCACCCAGCTCTTGTGGGAAATTACAAGGCCGACACACAATGGCCTCATGTTTGCCTCTGTGTGTGTGTGCTCTCTCGTACCAATAAAAAAGTGTTGAGAACCTGTGGCAGAGTAACTTAGCAACGACCTAAAAAGAGCAGGAATTAAATGCCACACACACAGACAGGGCCACGTAAATCCAACTTCTATATTAACTCCATGGGGACCCTCGGATGGTCAATAAAAATGCCCCGAGACCTTGATGCAGATCTGATTGTCCTGAAAGCGGCCTGGGCTGCTTATCTGCTGCATGGAGATAGGCTACAGTAATTCACTTAGATCCCAGATGCTTCAGATAAACTCTTCTGCTGGGAACACAACAACAACAAGACAGACATGGCAGGAGGAAAGACCATATTCCCAACTCAATATCCTCCCCCTCTTCCTCCCCCTCTTCCTTTCCTTCTTCTTCTCGTCTATCTTCCCATCTAAGTTCCTCTCCATCGCCTTTCTAAAATACCATCCCCTGTCTCATGGATGAACTCCCTCACTCTCTTTCCTTCCCCCTCCTCCTCCTCTTCCTTCTCATCTGCAACTTTCCATCACCCTCTTTTGTTTTGTTTTTTGGCACAACGAACCAAGCAGACCACATCCTGCAGCAAAGGCATTATCTAAAAAAAAATCCATAAAAGTCATCAGTGTTTTTGTTGTTTTTCATTTCTGAACCCGCTGCTTCAGCGAGCTGTACACCCCCGATGCAGGCAGAGAGAGAGAAACGGGGTCAGTTGATCAGTAAACCTTCAGAGCAATGCCAATGCTACGTCCTCACACACACACACACACACACACACTGAAGGCTGGCAGTCAGCTCTTGGATCCAAGTACAGTCAGTAGCTCAGGTCTCTCTCAGCTTGTTTTTCATTCTGTCCCCCCCCCCAAATAAAAAACACAACACCCTAATTAACAGCATGTTGGGTATGCTGCTCAGCACACATTTCACTCACTGCATTTCTGAGGAGTAGTATTCAGAGCCTTTATTTAAGCAAAAGTAGCAGTACAACAATATAAGTAAAAACCCTTCATTCAAAATCTAACTTAAGTAAAAGTATAGTATTATCAGCAAAATGTACTCATCAAGTATCAAATGGCCCATCATCATCAAGATTCAAGAAGTTTATTTTGTCACATGCACATGTAGGATGTGCAGTGAAATGAAAAATGGCAATGCCCACAGAGAGAGAGTGCAGAACAGAGAACAAAAAGCAACAGTACAAAAGAAATTACAATATTTACAATACATACTTGAATATACAGTATATAAAATTATGAACATTTGAAAATAAATATATGTTGTGTCTATGTGTACTTCTATGTGTGTGCATGAGATGATGAGTACGTGGAACTAAAGTGGGGGCCCTGATGAGATCAGTGTTCTCCAGCCTGATGGCCTGAGGAAAGAAACTCTGTCTCAGTCTTTCTGTTTTGGCTGTGTCACTGCAGAGGCACTTGCCTGACTGCAACAGCTGGAACAGTTCGTTGTGTTTACTGTCAGGATGCTCTCTACAGCTCCAGAGGTGAAGGACTGAAGAATCCTTATAGAAAATCTGGATTTCCTCAGCTGCCTGAGGTGGTAAAGGTGCTTCCTTGCCTTTCTCACCAGAGTGTCTGTTTGTCCTGTCCATGTCAGATACACAGGTATTTGAAGCTGCTCACCCTCTCCACAGTAGTCCCATTAATCCTCAGTGGCGTGTATGTCCTACGTTGTTGTGCTCTCCTGAAGTCCACAATCAGCTCCTTGGTTTTGGCGACATTCATGAGTCAGCCACTTCCTCCAGGTAGGCATTCTCATCATTGTCGTAGATCAGGCCCACCACCACTGTGTGGTCAGCAAACTTAGTGATGGAATTGGAGCTGAACCTGGGGAACTGAGGACGCAACCCTGGGGGGATCCTGTTCTCAGGGTGCCTGACGGGGGCAGCAGAAACAAGTAGTGAACACAACCTTTTAAGTTTATATAGGTAAACTTTCCACATCCAGCAGTTTTGGACCACATCATCATTCATTTGGAGTTTCTGGCCACCTGGTGAATGTAGTTTAGTTTAGTTTTAGTTTAGTGCAAATCCAATATCACTCTCTGTTAGCTCTGTTTTTATATTTTCTTATTATATTTATCGCTGTGAGAGCGCTGACAGTGAACCAAAACAGTAAAGCAGCCGGACAGATAAACAATGAGATGAAACTCACTATAAAGCTCTGTAAAGCCAAGGGGAGCTGCAGATTCAGCTGATAATTCTCTGTAGGTTCATCACTACGAGTGACTCCTTTCACATCGTTATGTTGTTTTCACATTTCACATTTCGTCATGTAGTAAATGTACTCCATTACTTCCCACCGCTGCACATTGTACTCTCTACAGTTATTAATTAACCCCTAACCCTACCTGGCAAACATCTTTTTCAATAGATGTTGATAGAATACACTGGAGACCTCTTCTACACAGACAAACAGACAAGCAAACAGCTGTGAGCACGCTTGCACACACACTACATTTACATTCCCATTGGTTATTTCAACACTGGAGTATCTAAACACTTGCATCACTAACACTGGTCACCTGAGCTGCACAGAAGCGGCCCCAATGGGCTGTTTTGTCACGGTACTTCCGTTCTCTGCAGGCTCTTCAAGGCCACATGAATGTGTTCATGCTCTTCAGCAATTCAAAAGACACTTTCCTCCTTCTCCGTGCAGAAAAATATCTGCTGTGACTGTTAATGAAAAAAAGGCTTAACTGTGAAAAATGTCAAACTGCAACACACAATCGGGGCGTGAAAGCACTATTTAAAACCTGTGTCTATATCTGCTTCACTTATCATCAACAGAGTGTCAGTGTACTAGTATAGTGTTTTTTTTAAACTGTCTCCTCACTTTTAGAAGCTTAATGCAGTTTTAATTCAAAAACAATATGTATTAAAGAAAATAAGTGACAATGTGGGAGTACTAACACCATGAAGAGTGCAGTGTTTTTTCTTGTTTGGATAAAGGAAATAGTGTAGTAGTTTTATCAAGTCTGAGAAAATTACCCTGATGATATCATGTCGATGTCATCAGCTTGGACTTAGAGACAAAAAATGTTACATATATATATATA
>LKNJ01004745.1:0-28934 GCA_002120245.1 Maccullochella peelii | reverse complement strand
ATATATATATATACTGCTTTAATTACTCTAACGTTAACTGTTCTGTTACCCTCAGAATGACAAGTAAAACAGAGGCAGTTTCGTGATTTTAACAACCTCGGAGATAGCTAACTTAGCTCAAAGCAAAAACAAACCAACGTTAGCCTAACGCTAGTTGTTAGTTGATTAGTTAGTTGGGTTTCGTAATTCTTTGGTGTTACAGCACCAGTTGACTGTCCCGACGCAGACGTTAAGTTATTATCAGGTTAGCATTAACACTATCAAAAAGCTAAAAGCTCCGAACTCAGGTCGATTTCCAAGCTATTTAACGTTAACGTGGCTCACGTTAGAATCGACTTTTGCTGACTTCGAATCAAAAGGATTTCTACTTGAACAGAAATAAACACTGGACATTAACTTTATATATCAAGGTAAGTCATGGGTTTCTTGTACGTTTACGTTAGCTTATAAAGTTAGTTAACTATTGTGTGTTGTAGTTGTCTCTTCATTAATTAAAGTTAGTATGAAAACGTGGATTGGGTTAACCCTAAATACTAACGCTGTCTTACTGCATATGGCTTGCTGTTGGACCGATGGGCCATTGACTTAATGTTAAGATTAAACATTAGGAAAACAAAACACCAGTTATTTAAAAAATACCTTGTCTGTTACAGTTTCCTGAAACAATAGCCTTACTGTAGGTTGTATACTTGGAATGACTAACGGCATATGTCATCAGGCAGGGCGTGTTGCCAGGCAGAAATTTACAAATTATTTCCTGTTTCCAAAATGATAAAAAATAAAAACATCGTTAAGCAGGACAAGTGGAAGTAGCGTTGTCATGCCACGACACTCTGACCTGGCAGGGATATGTCAATTATAATGTCCTCGATGACATGATTCCATTATGATAAGGTCGTTAAGAGGGAAGCTTCACAAATGACAGTCAATATGCATGTGACAGCCTTTCCTATCCAGAATTGTTGTATTGTCAGCTTAAGTAGTCATCAGAGTTTAGCATGTGATCGATCATGTTTCTGTTACAGGAGCTGAATGGCCTCCGTTGCTGCAGTGAAAACTGAGAAGCGACCTGCAGCTGATTCTCAGGATGCAGACTCAAATGCAAAAAAGCCCAGGTAAGCTCAGGTGCTGCTTTGGAGCCAGCTGCACACTCTGCTCATGACTCATGCATCAACATTGTCAACAGGGCTGATTAAAATCTTTGTTTTCCTGAGATCCTAATGTTTTGCTAGTCCTAAATAAAGGTAGGCTTAAGTTTCACACTGCATGTTAGTGTGCTTGACAATGTTTTGTTTAACCTTTATGCTGTCTGAATCATCTTTGGAACCATCATCACTCAATCTCTGCCTGCCCCAAAGGAAACTGCTGCCCAGCCTGAAGACCAAGCGTGCCCCCGAGCTTGTCCTGGTGATTGGCACGGGGGTAAGCTCTGCCGTGGCCCCTCAGGTCCCTGCACTCCGCTCCTGGAAAGGCCTCATCCAGGCTTTGCTTGATGCGGCCAACGACTTTGACCTACTAGAGGAGGAGGAGAGTCGGCGTTTCCAGAAGCACATGCAGGAAGATAAGAATTTGGTGCATGTGGCCCATGACCTCATTCAGAAACTTTCCCCGGTAAGCCTGAGCCTTTTTCCTTGCCTTTCCTTTCTCCACCACCCTGTTGCACATGCACAAACACATGGCAGACAGACTGCCAGCTCTCTGTCCTTTCCTCAGCCGGGGACATTTCGTTTTAACTTTCATGGCTTGAGATAAGACATCTCAGCTTTATCTCGTTAAAAGACCTATAGCTAATGACACAAGGCTTGTTTGTGGGGCTTTTTCTTAGAAATTAATTTAGGTCAATACAGACAAACTTTGTTGTCAGTTAACGCGGAGTCAATCACACATGCAAAAAGCAGGCTGCGTTTTCTGTTTTCTCATTTATTCTTGTTTAAAAAAACACCCGGATGAAGGCAGGTGAGCTGAGCCACATTAGTGTTTTATATCTTTAAATTGAAAGTTCTTACAGGTTACCTGTACTGAGTACTGGAGAGTATTGCACAGAGCTACAATTATAGGGTAGTTTGGGTAATCTTGCCACTAATGTTTAGGTTTCATCAGCAAACAGCAGCCTGCCTTGGAAAGAACTTCCCATCCATCCATCCATTATCTATACCGCTTATCCTCAATTTGTATTAAAATGGAGATCCATTGTAGCACACCAACCAAGCAGTCTTACTTTCTCCCTAAAGTTGCTTCAACAATAGACAAAACTGCGTTACACCATGTGACAGCAGAAAGGACAGAAGAAAAAAAATATCTAACTTGTGAGACAGAGACTAATGCGGTTAAAAAGAAAGCTTTGGGGGAAACAAAATCAAGGAAATCTTGCTGGTGATGGTGTGGAATAGAAAATACATTTCTTTGACTCCAGTTCTGATAAAAATCAGAGCCAAAAGCACAATGTTTTGTCATAGTTGCAGCACCAAAGGGGTAACATCACAACTCTACCACCTAAAAATTTGATGAACCAATCAAGCCCATCAAAACTACCACAAAATTCCTGCCTCAACACAACAAGATCTTTTACACAGGGCATCATCATCCCTGACAAGCTTTCAGAGGCCCAAGAGGACTACAGAGGCAACATTTTTTTATATTGTTCCTCTCAGTTCAGGGGAAATTGTAAGTTGTGTGTGAGAAAACACTTCTCCATTTTTAAAGAACCCTGCAGCTCTAAAACAATTGGATTGTTACAAATGAATGGCAAAGGAAATGGATAGAAACATTTTGGGATTTCCATATAACTCAGTTCTCTTCCTATTGGAGTGGTCTGGAGCAGGGCTGGCAGATGGGAGCCTTAATACCGTTTGCCTCCTGTGTTAGTCATGTCTCATCGCACCTTTGACATTGATAAAACATGCTTTGTTTCAGCCCTCAGCCTGTTGTCACAAAGGGAACAAACAGCGCTTTTATGGCTTCATCCATCGTGTTAATTTCAATCCACAGTCGTGCAGACACCAGCCCACTCCCATTGGCTACAGACCCAGCAGGCTCTAGCATTCTGAGGGGAAAAAAAAACAAGGATAGAATAATGTGATCCAGGAGCCCCCCAGCCCAGATTTCCCATTCAGAAGCACCACCCAAACAGCAAGCATACAGTGGGTTACAGTAGAGGACATGACATGTAGTGATTCCATTCATAAAACCCATCTGCAAATATTTTCCCTAACACGTTAGCGCTAGACTGAGTTGATGTACTTAGTTGTTTTACTGTCCTCTGAGCCAAGGAATTCCTTAAAGTGTGAATCATAGTTTCACATATGATATTAGAAAATATGCCCTAATATCAAAATAAATACACAAGAAAACTGGAGCATATGAGTTTAGGGGGGCCCTCCTTCAGTGCAGTTAATCCCAGTAACAGTGGGCTGTGAGAGTTTAACCCACTTTTCATGGAATTATGTATCAGATGGATTATGGTGGTCTGCAGGCACACAGCATCAGGTAATGAGGGTAATCTGACTTTAAAACTCAAAAAGAGAATGTTGTTTTTGTAAATCCTCTCGCACCTTTGACCTTGGCAAAAACAAGGCTTATTACAACTTTGCCCACTGTTGAATGTTTTCCACAGGGTCAGTGGAGGAAACATGCGATCATCTGTTTATAGTTAGTTTGGTTATAATCTGAGATTATTTTTTTTTTAAATGATAATGCCCTCTAAGCACCTTGCTGTAAAAGGAAACAGTTTTTGTTTATTTTCCCCAAGTGAGCTGTCATTGTGAAATTAACCATCATTTTCTGTGGAAAAAGATCAAGCATCCTGGTCTTTGTATCACTGTATCACTTTATTAAGCCATTGTCCAGTAGACCTATACTTCTATTTTGTGCTAACTGTACGCATGCCCACAGTAGGGCAGTCCAGAGCAAGCATATACAACTTTGAATTATATTTATTTATGAAAAATAAACTATTAGTTTAGCATGAATCTTTAGAAACCAGAGTTGTTTACTTGCACTTCACTTGGTTATTACATAAGTCCTGACCGTCCAAAGACACAGTGATTAGGATGGGTGCTGTAGACACTAGATGTGGATAATGAGCTTCTTCCTGTGGAAAGGACTCTCGCTGTTTAACCCATTAGAGCTGTAATCTCTGGAAGTCAGCGGAGCATTTCCCTGTGCTAGGATCACCTTGGTCACTGCATCTCTGCACTACCCATTGCTATTCTTAGCTGCCTGACTCTACTTGCCTCTCTCTTTTTTTTTTCTTCTCTCTCTTCTTTACGACAGGCTCTGCCAGGTAAGGGTGAGATTTAGACCATGTAGTCGCAGCCCATAATCTCTAAGCAGAACTCAGGTGGGGGTGTGAGTTGCTACTTGAAGAGCCATGGACAGGATCAGAGAGGGTAATGGAGTGTTTGATACAGAACAAAGTTGCCCTTGAGCAGATATTTTGACAACTGGCATACACTCAGGATGCCAGCTGGAATTCATGTGAAGGGCCATGGGGAAGTCTTGTTGAAAGCATGTTTAAACAAAATAAATAAAAACATGTTGAAACCCTCCTCTGTCATGTCTAAGGCCTGAAGTACATGACTATATGAGTAGTTGGTACTCAAGTTTGCGTCTAAGCTCCTGATTAAGGATAGTAACTAGACAGAGTCCTGTATACCTAATCATCTTTGTCTATAAATTGGAGCCCTGATTGGGCTATATAACCATGCATACTAATACATAATAACAAAATAAAAAACAAAACAATTGACCTACCTTTGTGTCTGTTTCTAAGGGTAAATTACACTACACTGCTGCTTTAATTTGTCAGTTTCTCCACTGCTGGTGGTAGCAGTTATTCTGTCGTCCCACCCTTGCTTCTAAGTTAAGACAAAACAAACAAACATTAACATTCAACTGTTGCTCAACCTGGCCTCAAATGCACACATTTATTTTAAGACACTTGATGCACACATGGTCAGGTCACATGGTGTGATAAGTAAAACAGTGTACGCAAGAGTTAAATCCCATTAAAGGGCCACTTGTTGCGGGTTTGTAAAAGTGTACTTGACATCACAGTTGCAATAATTTGACAATGGCCTACTGGTTTTTACATTTTTTTTTACCATGAAGTACTTCCCCTGAAACTAATACAGTAATTATTCTAAGCCTAAACATGCCATTTCTAGTGAATGTGGGGATGTCAAACACTGACAGAGTACAGTACAGCAAGGTTTTGATAAAATGAGGAACATACAAAAGTGAACCTCACAATGACTCTTTATTCTCTCTTAATTATTTCCTCCATTGGTTATTTTATGAATCAGTCCTTAGTGGGTACACACTCTTTAGGTTGCCAACATTGTAAATTCTTATCTATATTTAAAACATGGCAGAGTGCAGATGTTTTACTACAATTTGGCCATTCTTGTGTTAAGACTTAACTAATTAAAGCAGATTCTGGGACTGTCAGCCCATTGTTCTTTTTATTGTGAGAAGGCAGGGGTTGAGCATGAGTACTTCAGAACTTAGATGGGACACTTTTCAGCCTCAGGATCAGTGCTCCAGTGATCATTATTTATTTATTTATTTTTTATTGCACAAACATCCTCTTTGCACACTCAGTCACAGTGCTGCTGGTTGTTCGCTGCACTTCCCTCTCCAGCTGCTATCATACTACTGCATTCAGTGCTGTTTAAAGGCGCGGAGCTGACGACTGATAGACACAGTCCACATGGCCTTGAGTGAATCATGCACTGAAGTCTTGTTGTCATTGTACATTGCATGTAAAAAGATGCAAAATTCAATTATTTGTCATGGTATTTTCTGCAGTAATATCACCAAATTGTATCCCTGTACATCCAGTGTACTTTCTTATTAAAGTATTTATGATGTTTAAACTTTAAAATTTGACATTTCAGACCTTCAGTTGTGTGAAAAGTACAGCAACTGTATGTACTATGTACATTTATAAAATAACTACTTAAAACATCATTCTTAGCCTTTCCTGTCTGTTTATTTTTTTTACAGAGAACAGGCAATGTGCGCTCCACATTCTTCAAGGACTGTCTATACGAGGTGTTTGACGATTTGGAGTGCAAGATGGAGCATGCGGGGAAACATCTACTGCGCTCAGTGCTGCAGTTAATGGAGAGTGGCGCACTGGTCCTCACTACTAACTTTGACAACCTGTTGGAGATCTATGCAGCTCACCAGGGCACCAAGATGGAGTCTTTGGACCTGACAGATGAGAAGAAGGTAAACAGTGCTTGGATCAAGGCACTGATTGATCTTTCCTGCCACAACACATCCAGTCAGCTGTATTTAATTTTTTTTCAGATGAGTGCAAAGGTCACTAAAGCAAGTACTTTGTGTGAGGCCAGGCTCAGATTGTAGGAGTTACACTTCGAGATTGCATTTCAGTGAAGTTCCTCGTTGGCCGGTTTTGGAGCAAATTAGATAACGCTTTGACCTGAAAGAGGCTTTTGTCTCTGACAGGTGGAGGAAGGTTAAAGTTCTAGCCATTACTCAGCTACTGTTGAATTTTATAGATTGAACAATATTTGCTTTTGGTTTAAGACTTCGCTGGAGGAGAAGCGTGTGTTATCCCAGTCAACCTAGGTTTGTTTCACTTCAGACCAGTTTTCTCCACGAAATCTCAGTTGTTCAATCATGTCGTTTATGTCCCAGTTCATTTGAAGTCAGTTCGATTATTTGTTAAATAGAACACAAGTTTGCAAGAATTGGCCAGAGTTTCCTGAGAGACGTGTCGCTTTGCCTCTCAGTCCTGGTATTTATGCCTTACCTCCATCAGGGCTAATATCCTCTCACTGCTGTTACTCCCTGCCCAGCCAGAACAGGATTGAGTGCAATGGACTGTTAAGTGTGTGCTTATGTCTGTGTGTGTCTAGGTGTTGGAGTGGGCTCAGGAGAAACGGAGGTTAAGTGTTCTGCATATCCACGGTGTTTACACCAACCCCAGTGGTATCGTACTGCACCCTGCTGGCTACCAGAATGTACTGAGGAACACTGAGGTTATGGTGAGCCCTGATATTGTTCACTATTGGTGGTTATGTTTCTGATAAAGGTGCAGGTTGTAGTACTAAATTGCCTCTGTCCCTTTGATGCCGTTGAAATGGTAGCTTTTGTTTAAGTGTAATAATATATATTACCGCTGGTTTCAACAGCTTGAGATCCAGAAGCTGTACGAGACCAAATCATTCGTGTTTCTGGGCTGCGGGCGCACAGTAGATGACACAACCTTCCAGGCTCTGTTCTTGGAGGCGGTCAAACACAAGTCGGACCTGGAGCACTTCATGCTCGTGCGGCGTGAGGACGTGGGCGAGTTCAAGAAGCTGCGGGACAACATGCTGGACAAGGGCATCAAGGTCATCTCCTATGGAGACGAGTATGCCGACCTGCCGGAGTACTTCGAGAGGCTGGCCAATGAGATCTGCAACCGTGATGTGTCTACCAACGGCTGGGGTAAGGAGGATGAAAGTCAACCACAGTTGAGTTGTCTGCCTGTTTGTAGTAGAGGACGTCTTTCATTTTGCCTTATGATTATTTACATTTGTAGTAAGGCCAGTCTGTGTTAAAGGGGCACTTCACCAATTTTACACATGAAGTTCAGTTTACTCATCACAAGGAATGCTATACAGCCTGTGAAAATAGCTGTATAATGTCATCTGTGGCTCTGAAGTAGCTTTCCAAAGTCTGGAAAACTCATCAGGGTTATCTCAGCTTGGGCTTGAGACTTGCATTCTTTTAACAGAAAGCCTGCATTTCAAATTAGAGGTGTGAAAGAAGTGGGCATTTAGGAGACATGGAGGGTCTAATGAAAGACGCAGGATCCAGTGTTTTTTGGAGCCTGGCCTATGCTAGGAACTATAAGTCTGGATATCTTGGCCTCTGCTGCTTCGTTTTTGACCATTCTCTCTTTAATCAACCTCCCCTGAGTCCCCCAGTTTAATGAAAGTGCAATACTAAATTGCTGGAGTACCCCTTTAGAGGTTTGATACTGGGGTAGTCAATGCTTGGTGACTTCCGCTGTCGAAACAATATCTGCTGCATTCTCCAGTCGAGAGATAGTTTGATGTAATTTAACTGTACTAATACTACTGGTAGTGGTACTAGAGTACCAGGTTAATTAAACGGTGTGCAGTTAATGTAATGTTAACTTTTGTCTTTGACAACTTAAGCTAAAGAATCTCAATTTTGTGTGTTCATCGGGTTTGTTAAATGAAAAATGATTCATAAATAGTATCTGGCTTTTTAGTCTATTCCAGGAAGGGAGCAAAGACAAGCGGGACATGTTTCAGTCTGGTGGACGTGGGTTGAACCAGAGCGGAAGCATTAAAACTAGCCTGGAAGCAGAGGTTAAGATCAAGTAAATCTGTCCATATTGCAGATTTGATTGAGGGCATACAATGTAGTCAGTAGTTCTAAATGTTCCATCAGCATCTGTCTTGGAAAAGAAAATTTGGGAATGTGAGTTGCCTGCATTTTATAATTGTCTTTTTTATCTTTACCTACAGGGTCACCCTCACAAAATGGGGAGGAACAGCAGAATGGCCTTAACACACAGAAAAGCCTCCTTCAAGGTTAGGACTGAATGCTTCTCTTTGACTTCAGCCAGTGGCCAATTGCAAGAGACATTTCCAGAATAATACAATAAAGCACTGTACAAGACTCCTGTTTTCTTACTGTATGCTGGTAGATAGAAAATTCAAGTCTGTTCTTGATTTTCAGTATCAAAAGACCTGCTGGTATTCCTTTACACAAAGATACAACTGATTTTGCAGTATTGCATTCATGGCAGTCAGCGGCAACATTTCAGTTGATGCTCTTTGTTTCTCAACCGTTCACTCAAGTCCCTTCCTTCTCTTTTTGCCCCAGACTATCGGGATCAGTATCAGTCATTTTGCACCACAGCCCCATCGAGAGATCAGCCTACTTTTGATTAGTACTCGAGTCTGATTTCAATCAATGGATTTAGGAAGCCAGGAACACTATGGGCCATGGGAGACCTAAAAGCCATATTTTACAGGTGTCCTTTATTAGTTCTTGTTTAAAAGGGAAGAAGTTACTGTCAACGCCAATACTCAACCTTACAATCCCACTGTACTGTATTTAATTTAATGCTCAATATTTGGGAAGCTACAGTAGAAAGTAATGGTATGTTCTCACTTCAACTTGGCAGGAATTATATATCTGAATCCACTGACAGAAGCTGACTGCGCTGCATTGATTCATTGTTTGGATTTGGACTTACAAGAAGGCAGTTAAACAAAACTGCACGAGCTTGACCTACCTTTCCTGTAAGAAGTTCTAGGTGCAAGCTATGATGCACAACTGAAAAACAGACTTGTGTGGATATGTAAGGAATGTATCATGTCATGCTCAATCCTGAAAGCAGGAAAACTTGATTTGCACACTACTGGGCTGGGCGGAAATAATTCTCTCATGGATGGTTACTCGGTTTTGCAAACACATTGTTCATGATTCTGTCCTCAAAAGTTGAGTATGTTTTCATAGCAGAGAGGCTCCCAGCCAGTAGCAATCACTTTGCCACTTCTGTGTTGAAAATGTTCTTTGTAAGCCTTTGTTTTTTGTATTTTTAATACTTGCATGTGTTTTTCTGACATAGTAATTTAAGTACAATTTTCAAAATAAAGCTTTTGGTATCCCATTTGTCCTGTCATGTTTGCATGTCTAATAATGACCATACTGGAGCAGTCTGTGATGGGGCTACACACCATGTGCCCCTGCGATATATGACAGAACAAGTTCCAAGTTTATAGGCTGTCATAGCATATAGCAGCTTTATTTAGAAATTTGACATTCTCATAAATTAGCGCAAATCTTCTGTATAACTCTTTATTCTCTCATATTGCACTACCACAAATTAAAGGAGGCTATAGATGTGTAAGACTTATATTTCCTCTTACCGATGAAGAGTAAATCAAGGGGAGAAACACAAAAAAGGGGCCTCAGAACTTCAAGTGACCACACAGAAGCTGTAGTCTGAAAATCTACGGGCAACCTGTAAGAACTAAAAAAAGTTAATTTACAAAATATCTTTCCACTTTTCATCAGCTATAAACTTAGGAATCAAAGTCTCCCATTTTGTAATGAAAATGTGTTAACTGTGTGTTAGGCAGGCTGACTTTCATAGAACAATCCATCCAGAACTAGTGTACCACAGCTGTTAGTGTGTTCAGGAGATCAAAGAATCAGCCTCGATTGAGCCTGGTCTTTTTTGACAAGGGAGTACAACATCTACTAACTTCATAAGTGCTGATATTTATGACTGGATGTTGCAAACAGATTCAGGCTGAGAGGGAGTGGTTTCTGAACTGAACTGCCATGGTACTCTCGATGGATAACCACCCATGTAGTGAATGTGTTAACTAAGAAGACAGGAGACAGATAGGCACTATGGTCACTAAGCTTTCCTCAGGCAGCAGGCAGCTGCTGAAATGTCACATCCAGCAAGCCATGACGACCTGACCTCATGTGCATGAAGAGGGGAAAACCGACCGACAAAATGCCAGGTAGGGTATTTCTTTACTGTGTAAACCAGTAAACTGATGACATTTACAGCCTAGGTCCATTTAGTCAGCTAAAATGTAATTTGGATGTGACTTCATTGTTTCTCAACTCAGTCTGATCTGAGGTACTTTTCAATGACGGCCCAAAAGTTTAGAAATGATGCAAAGGGAGGCCCCTCTGGCTTTGTTGCAAAATGTTTTGTCTCTTTCAAAGAGCACACTTGTCCTTTTACTGGGAGCATAAAGTCCTGTGCATGACATGAGTTCTTCATTTGATGCAAAGTAGACATGGCAGGACAGGACAGGAGGATGAGAAACGCAGGTTAGCAGGGCTGGAACATCTCACGGCAGCGTGGCAAAGGTATTGTTGGCTTCGTTGCGACGACGAATAGACAGCAGAACATGCGGCCACTTAAGCCTTCATCAGGGTACCGACCACAGCGCGGGCGTTGAGGCTGCGCAGGTCGTTGTAGGTCTGCCCTGTGCCCACAAACACAATGGGCTGGCCTGTGATGTAAGTCATGGAGATGGCAGCGCCGACCTGTGAGGGAGGACGAATGTCGCATGAGTGCTATCAACTTTCTGGCTGCAAATTATCCATAAGTCATAAAAAAGATATTTTAGAGGCCACATCACGTGATATACAGAAAAACATTCAAATACCTTGTCGTCGATGGTGTCAAACTTCGTGAGAACAATTCCATCAATGAGGCGAGGCTTGTCAGACATGGAGTGGTCTGCCAGAGCCTGATTGAACTTTACCTGGAGACACGAGGACAGGAAAGATGAGTCATTCGTGGGGAAACCGAACACACAATATATAAGTTAATATGTATAGCACCATCTTTCCATCTCACTATTTACAAAGTGTATAGGAGGAGAAAACACCCTCTGTACAATCATAATGACTATTTAACAAGACAGCAGATCAGTGGAGCAACACTGACCTCTGCTGGAGAGTTTAAAAATAACAGACACTCAGAGCATTCTCTTATTTAGCCATTACTGTCAATGAAGGTTGATCTGGACAATATAGTGCTACAGGAATGAGTCCTAAAGCATTTTTGCACTTCCGGTTCCCTTGTCTCAAAGTCAGTGGGTTTCTTGAATTGGTTTTTGGTTAGATGCCTGAAATAAGGTCTGTGGTTAACACAAGCTTAAGAGATTTTCACGTTTTGTTCTTTAAAAAAGGCGGTTGCTAACAAGTGGCTATATGAGACCACAGAGGTTGTCAGGGACATTAAACGTCATCACGCCGAACACAGAAACTCATCTACTCACTCGTCCGCCTTTACAGCCGCACTCTTGCAAACTATTCTAACGCCAACTTTCCGAAAGGCTTTTTTTTTTTTTTTAGAAGAGGCAAGCGCGCAAAATCAAATTACAAGTTGGAAGCTTAGAGGTGGTGACGTTGAAGTCATGTGACAGTGGTGTAGTTTGTTTATGGCCTAACGTTAGCTTTTTACTTCTGGTGATTGCATTTACGCTTCAAAAAATCAGAAAAGTGGTTTTCACTTGTGAAGATTGTCTTGCTGAACAAAATGTGTAAGTATCATAAACTTTTCTTTGCCACAGAGCTAATTTTCTGCAATAATTCAAAGGAAAAATCCCATTGGCTTTTTGTCGAGGGAACCAGGGAGATGCTAACTTCCAGGGTTGGCCTACAAAAATCCATCATCCCTGCAGCACTCTATAGCCCATGGTCTATGCATAAATCCCAATCTAACATAAAGACTGAAGGTAATGCACATGCTGCTGTCCAGGTCTGTATACCAGTGAAGCTTTATCTCGCAAAAACCATAAATCCCTGCTTCGGTCCGTACTAAGTTCTAGCGGCTGATCACATAATTACATACGATGTAATGACGCAAATGTTTCATTAGAATTCAGCTGTGAGTGAAAGAGTTTGGAGAGTTCCTGGAAAAGAGTCTTTTCAAAATTTTCATTCAAGTTCCAATGACGCTGACTTTCTCCTCAGTGCACTGAACGGAAAGTGTGAACTTGTCGTTGGTCTTACCAGCTGGTCAACTGCCTCATTGCCCACCAGAGCCTCCCCAACAAACAGCACTAGGTCAGGCATGTTGATCATGATAAGTTTGGCAAGGGCTGTCATTAGGGGGGCATTGTCCTGCATACGCCCTGCAGTGTCCACCAGCACCACGTCAAAGGCCTGGTTGCGAGCTGGAGGGATGAAATACACAAGGTGTACATGCGACTTTACCAAATGGCTGATATTAATCATTTATAGAAATGGCTTGTAGCATACACAAAATTCAGAGAACACCTTATCACCACAGGAGCTGTACGGATTAAATTCCCACCTACGTTCCTCTACATTCTCCTGGTGAGCTAACTTCATGTTCACTACAAATCCTATCAGATAATAATCACTGAACAGGAAAGAAAGTATTGTACCATAGGCAATGGCCTCCATGGCAATTCCAGCAGCGTCCTTCCCGTAGCCCTTCTCATAGAGCTGGACTACCGGCCGTCCTCCGTGCTGCTCCGGAGGATGCAGAGAGTTCAGACGGCGCTGATGAGTGCGGAGCTGCTCCACTGCCCCGGCACGAAACGTGTCACAAGCTGCGATCAGCACAGTGAAACCATTCTCTATCAGCCAGAAAGAGATCTGGACCAAGACAGAGAGAAGTTGGTTCACATGAACATGCGTAGGACACAAGTTACCCTCTGAAGCAAAATATCCAATATTCAATATCGGTAATTATTTTGACATATTTAAGAATAGGCCTTTTTCAACAGAAGACGGTGAATGAAGCAGTGACGGTTCCTATATGTATCATGAATATGCACTGTGTATGCATTGTGGATCATTCTGTCATCATTTCTGTATTAGACCTGCTGTTATATAAACCCTGACATAATGCTGAAATAATCATTTCAATATTAATTTTGTCTGTGTGGCCCACCTCTAACACCAGCTCAAATATGTGACAACTAGGCCGTCAGTAATTCTATAATTGGAGTTGGAGTATAGTTTACACTATATTTGGTTAAAACTGCTACTTTTATCTCCTGTGTTTATACTGATTATATTAACTATTTCACACATTTAATTGGAATTTTCTATGAACTCCCCCACAAGCCCTTCGCCAAGGCACACAGCAGACAGGGGTGGAACATTTCAGTAGGCTGTGGATATACTGGCTAAATGGAAACTCCCTTTTTACCAAAATTTAGGTCAGGAGCAAAACTGAAGGATCCATCTAAAAAAAAAAAAGCTGTATAGGTGCAGTGGATTAGCTATATAGGCTTAATAGTCAAACAAATAAGTTATATGCAGGCATTTTAAACACAGGGTGCCCCCTGTGTATTGTATGCCATGTTCTACTAACAGACCACAAACTCTCACAAAAAGGCCAAACCCACATAGCGAAGCGCCAAGGCTAGAACTGGCTTCCTGTATGGGTAAACAATCACTAGACCACAGGAACACAGCAGCACTTGCAGGACGCCATTACCCTTTTAACAATGACAGCTTACCTTGGCCAGGTTGGTGGACTTTCCAACCCCATTGACACCACAAAATGTAATGACAAAAGGCCTTCGCTGGCTCTGCGCCTCCATGACATCTCTCAGAATATCCACCCTGCGCTTGGGCTGCAGGATCTGCACCAGTGAGTCTTGCAGGGCCTGCTTTACTGTTGAAGCCACAGCTACAAACACACGATAAAAGTTGCTCTCCCAGCATCATGCATTCATTACATGTTTTTCTACATGCTATACTGCTATTTACTGACACAAAAGATCTCATATAGATCATCATTATAGTTATTACATTGCTGTAGTGCTTTTGGACTAGGGTGAGAGCACCAGGAAGGTGTCATCACATTTGCTCCTTCTGTCACAAATATTTATTTCACAACACTACCATGCACCTGCTAAGGCTGATATTACAACAATATTATGCTTCATATGTTTTTAAAACTTTAGTATTAGTATTTAGTAGTATCGAGTATACGTAAATATTATCAATATGATAATGAAAGTATACTTTTTAAGGCCCTGCTTGATTTGGTTGTGAAAATCATGAGCTGATATAGAGAATATTAACTGTTATGTGTTTGACTGTATACAGATTGGCTGATGACAAGTTGCAATGAGTGGCAGGTTTGAGTTCTCAGTATGGACTTAGCCCCTTTATCTTTAATATATGTGGGGTGCTTCTAAGTGTTTATAACCAAATTCTGGTCTGGGCAGCATTGCACCCTGTGTACATGAAACTGAGAGGAAGATCTTATTTAAATCAACTGACTGTGCTAAACCTACAGACAATATTGACGATAAAGCATTACTGTAGTCACATTACTTTTCCCAGGTAACAAAGATGCACATTGCATTGTAACTAATCCTTGCACCAAATGAAAAATAATTTAATAAAGTGGGTGAGGAGCTATCGTATATTGTGGGTATGTTAAATGAAAGTTTCCTTACTGGTGAATGTGCCCATGACTTTGCCCTCCAGTTTTTTGGCTACAGAGTCACAGAGCTGGGAGGCAATGTCGGCTGCTACATTCTTTGCTATAGGATCATAAAGGCGGAGAGTGAATGGCAGACAACGCACTTTTGAATGTTGCAGAAAATCAAGAGGGTGAGTGACAGAGAGCGATAGAGAGATGTGATATCATACCGATGAGGTGGTCCTTCATCTTCTCCAGTACTGACTCCATGTCCTCCCGGGTCAGGCTCTTGGACCCCACCAGGCCCTTCAGCATCCCAAACATGCCCCCAAAACTGCCACCCTTTTTGGAGCTGAAATCAACAAACAAAAGGTGGGCAATTGTTAAGCAAAACATGTCAGAGTTTTGGCAAAAAATGGCATAAATGTATAATAATATACCCTTAAATAAGAATCCAAAAATAAAACAAACACTCTCTTACCTTGTCTTGCTTGTTTCTCTGACAACCACTCTTTCCTCTTCCTCCTCCATCTCCTCTTCTTCACTGGACTCATAGTCCACAGACAGCAGGTCACCCTTCATGGAGCTTAGCTGCATCCCCTGAAACACATCCAGGACATCGAGAACTTTGCAACAGACCCTTTATTTTAACATTATCATGTGACTAATACAGGTGTCTCTTTAACTAGAAACCTCTTAGGGGTGGAGTGGAGGGTTGCATACCGGGTCAAGTTGCGCTTCCTGGTTCTCTTCGCCACCATTTTGGGAACCGTCTCCATTCCTTCCGCTGTAGTCCAGCTCCTTGGCACTGCTACCACCCATGTCCCAAACACGCATTTGTTTCTCCCTAGGCTTCTGAGGCTTTGGGGACTTACTGAGTAGGATGACAGGATATCACAATTAAGCAATCAGAAATAAGCCATTAGACATGCTTTAAACTGGGAGACTGACAAAACCTACCATCATTTAAATGCATTTTGCTAGTATTTTTGATGGGCAATTCCTCATAATGATCCACTTGGGGAAGAACTGTGCGTATTGCTGACAGACTTTAAACAGGGCAACCAGAGTGTGCCTGTTGACAACATACAAATTGCTGTGTGCATGCTGACTCTACACGGCTGTTGGTGAGTCAGCCAAGTAAATCAAAATATGTCTGTACAAACGGAATTTACTTTAAATGTTTGACATTTGTGAGTGTATTTTACCTGGGTTTTTCAGTAGTTACCACCGAACGCTTGCGAAAGAATTCCTCTCTCTTCTTCTGCATGACCTCGTCAGGAGTCAAGCCCTGGCTACCATTCTCATCCATCTTCTGCCCAGAGGATGAGGCCTTGCCTTGATCCGCTTTGACAGGCTCAGCTGCAGGAGCTGGAAAAGATTGGAATATGAACTCAAGTCAGGATTGAGATTGAAATGATGTTACACTAGCCATTTAGAGTGAGCTATTTTAGAGCATCCACCTCCAACAGAACTTACCTTCCTTTTTGGTATTTTTATTCTTCTTGCCGCCCAGTTCCTTGCCTTTGTCCCCACCTTTAGTCTGAATCATTGACTTCACAGTTTTTTTGGATTTCGTGGACTCGTTATAGGTCCGTATGTGTGCGGGGCTCCGAGCTTTGCTGCTCTCCTCCGTCTCTCTTGTGGGAAACATTTGATGTATGTCAGCATGGGCAGGACAAATAATGACTGAGGTTAATGAAGCATCTTTAAATGTTGTTGAAATACATGGAATCATTGGTCTGATTTAAAAAAAAAATATGGGATATATATTATGACACAAGTTGCGCTAAAGCTCTTCATTACAAGAAATCACCTCCATGAGTGAAACTGTCTGTCTTTACCTAAGAAGCATCTTGAAGTCATCCCCGAAATCAAAGTTGGTGTTGAGGAGCCTCAAAGCCCCCCTTTGCTCCAGCTCATTCTTATAACGATCCCTAAAATGCAGCTGAACGTCATCTATGAACTTGTCCACATACGTCAGCGTCAGAATATTTTGAAAACCCACCTGGACAGAGAAAAGAGAAAAATGACCTTCAACGTGTCAAAATAAAAACAACGCGAACATATATTACTCGCAGATTTGCAGTGTAGATCTCAGTGGTGTTTGATTGTAATTCATTTAGTGTGTAGTTGAGAGACTTACCACAAAAATCAACTCAAACTCATTGTCGAGCTTGTATTTGAGACTCAAGCGCTCATGGGTAAATGAATTGTTCCCACTTCGCTCCTGTAACATCACAAACATCGTTGACATGTCAACAGGAGCTAAACACACATTGTTGCTACAGCTAGCCTTCTGTGTCTTTCTAACAATGTGAAAGAAGTCACTGTAGCACACACTATATAAAAATTCAGCTTACAATTGGTAATAAGGTGAATTTTAGGTTATTCACACCTCGAAAGTCGCTTGTTTAGTAACTGCTACAGTAACGTCACGCAATAAGCTAACGTTTGCTAACCTCTTAGCGTTAGCATTAGCCATACCGAGAATTAGATAAACACAGACGACTGTCATCGGATTTTGACCTGTCATTATGTCCCACCTGAAGGATCACGGAGCGGATCAAAGCGTTGACAGGCCCAGTGAAGGATTCAGTGACCCCGGCTCCCTGAAAACACCACAACACTATCCCCCCTTTGCTGAAGATGGTGAAGAAATCTAGCATCTTGCCACCACGTTTCTAGATTTAAAAGAACATACAAGGAGAGAAAAAAGGTGAAACGGAATGCCTGCGATACATTAACGCTCCTGTACTCCTTTAAAGTGCCAGTGCCTACTCTTCAAACAATTAAATCTTACCAGATAATACTTCAATAGATAATAAATCCCCCACGAGTAAAAGCCACCACCAGTGCAAAACTGTTTTAGACACGTCAGATGCAGAACCGGGAAGTGACGCTCTCTTCCGGCGATTTTTTTTTTTTTTTTTCTGAATTTCGCGCATGCGCGGTCTCATAGCGAATCATTTTCAGCAGCCATTTTTTATATTGCATGTGCATATTGGAAAAAAATGTGAAAGTGAAAACATGACTCTAACTATGTGTTGCACCAACTGGTTATTCTAGCCTTTGAAATGTTCTTTTTGGTAAACATCAGCAGGACTCTGCTATACTGTATTTCATTTATTTGTTCATCCAACGTGCCTTTGAGAAAGGGTTAACCACATGCTCAGTGAAGTATAAAGTTTGATACACTTTGCATTTGAAGTTTGACTGCATGTTGAGGCCTCACTTTCAGTGGTTACTTCCTCTTTTTTTCTGGTGATGTCAGTGACACTCAGCTAAGTTTACACGTTGTCTTTGTTAGATTCTGTTGCTGTCATGTTACTGTTACTGTTACTGGAAGGATTTTGGCAAGGCATTGAACAGACATGATGATGTTAACAACATGCATGGTAAGTTAAGGTTTCAGTCATTTAATTTGTAATGCAAACCTCATATTTATCGGTTTGAATACTATTGTTATATTGTCTCTGTAACTTCTGTATAATTCCACACTCTTTTTCTCTTGAGTTGTCAGAAAATCATCACACTTTTGTGGAATATAATGTAAATTGTTCACAAGATAGATGATTGTGCTATACGAATTGATGTTCATGCTTCCATAGGTTTCTGACTTACAGTTGGACTAGGAAGGATTCATAGATATCAAAGTGTATAATCAAGAAATCAGAAATGTGTACAGCTTGTCTTTCTCGTTTCAGGTTGGTTCCAGAAACTCTTGAAATCAAGAGTATCTTTAGCAGCACATCATGAACAAGAGGCAAAAGTGACAGAAAACTCAGTGTCTTCTGTCAGCAGTGTATCAACTTCACCATCATCTGCATCATCATTCTGTTCTTCGTCATCGTCATCACCAGGGACAACCCCTTCTAAACCACTACAGTCACAGTCTGCTCTGAGCTCACTGCTGCGATTGAGCCGAAAGTATGACGTGTTTGTGTGCCACAGCTCTGTGGACAGTGACATTGAAGAGGCTGGACGCCTGGTCTCTTTCCTGGAGGCTTCACCCTGTAGCCTTAGGTGCTTTCTCCGACTGAGGGACGACTGTCCAGGAGGTGCAGTTTCCACAGAGTTGTGTCAGGCTGTGCAGAACAGCCACTTATGGGCGCTGCTTATCACTCCTAACTTCCTGCAGGATGAGTGGTGCAAGTATATCATGCACCAGGTTCTGGCAGAGGGCCCCATGTCCAATCGGATTATTCCCCTGCTTCAGAACCTGTCCCACTCTCAGTATCCTCAGGAACTGAAGTTCTACATCTACATTGACCTGAGCAGGAACCCCGACCGTGGTTATGCTCTCCTCAACAAGACTGTGCTCAAGTGTGAGTAATGGGAAAAAAATATGTCCTTTGGGGAAGGTTCATAAACATAAATTGAGCCTGATCTTAGCCCCAAGCTTAAAATGATATCTGTTGAAATCTGTTTTCAGCCAACAGTTTTTTCCTCTCCTGATTACATCAAATGAGCATTTAGGTTCTCGTAAAAGACTGCCATCTGCAAATGATTCCACTTTGTGGAGAGCAAGCCATCCTTAATAATCTCCTCTTGTTTTCTTCTCCAGACCTGGAAGACCTGGTTAAAAATGAGAAGACACTTGATTGTGACATGGACAGCTCTAGCAATACATTGAGTGGAGAAGGCAGCTCTAAAGAAGACATGCTGATGTCAAAGCATGACCCCACTGGGACTTCAATTCCAATGGAAGCGATAAAGAAGAGGGATGAAAGCTTCAGTGATGTTTGCTGTGATCGTCATCAACAGTAATTAAAGACTGTGATGAAGGGCAAGAGGCTCTGAATGGAAGCCACTGCTGCAACTGACCAAACTCATGTTTAGTGAACCTTTTATCACATCATGTCGTGATTTAAAAGAACGTTAAGCTATAGTGTTGTTGCTTAGACCTTTGTTTGTGCATAAACAACACTGGGTGTGCGGTAAGGATGTTCATACAGTGAACAGGAAGCATTTGATTCCAAGCAGCACATGATGTCATTTCCTGTATCAGATCTAGAGAAGCACAGTTTGTGGTGACCTAATTAAACAGCAATTTGCAATAATTACCATTAAATGAGCACATATCATGGGTAATTGCGTTTGTAGTCTCAGCTTGTTAGACATAATTCAGTGGAGTTGCAGCCCATAATTTAAGTTTACGATAAAGGGCACTAAAGCACTATAAATGCATGTGATCCTCCTTTTAACATAGTAAAAAAATTACAGTATACTGTAACAGGATGGAAATATTGTGATACAGATAGGCCTAGTGTTTACCACCAGGTGGTGTATTTTCCTGTTTTATCCATAGACTCTATAGAAATACTGTATACTGTATACAATCTATTATCCATGAGAGTGTTGGTGAGGAGATGCCACTCAAGGCGTGATCTCTCTGGTATCAGCACGTTTTCTATTTTTAAGCTTTTACCATAAACAACACTGATTACAGTAACTCTGTGTTTCTACAGTATGTGTCTAAATGTGTGTGTGTGAAAGAGAGAGCGAGAATAAATGGGAAAGACTTGCCCAAAGCAAAGTGCTGACAGTGGCATGATCCTTTTGCTAAACTTGACTTTAAGTAATAGGCTAATAGAGGAAGTGTACTTCCTATTGAGAAAAGACTAAACACTAAACACCGCAAGAGATCAGACTTATGGATCTGGTCTGCTGGTATTAATATTCTAAGTCACAATATTTCTGACTCTGAGCTAGTTGGAACAAAGTCGGAAAATGTTGAAGGGTTAGAAGGAACAACCTTTGTTCTCCGTCCAAAGAAAAACTTTCAGTTCTCTGTTAGATATGATTGTCCTTGGCAGCACATTCCCCTGTTAATCAAGCATACTGGCAGTGCTGCATTTCAGATAGTTGGAATTTGGAAAACTCAATGTCGAATATCAGGTAGTCATTGAATCAACTAGAGCATAACATTTAAGATCCGATATATGTATATATATATATATATTTATTTTTGCCGCAGACAAGGCTTTTTTTTCTTGTTACACAAGAAATCATCTGCCTCCAAGAAGTGTTCTCTTTTTTTGATTTTTATTAATGCTGTATCATCCTCCTACTTCTCCATTCGCCTAAACAACAGCAGACATTTAGTACCGCAATAAAAGACCCTTGATAATCGCCTCTTTTGTGGCAAGCCGGCGTTGTAACATAAAAATTTAGACTAATCACTGAAAGGCACAGATACTCTACTAGGCTTTTGTTGTTACCATTACAAATTGTCATCCAGATGACACACACACACACACACAGCTTACTGACTCCTGAGAAGATCACTTTCACATGTAACATATATAAATAATATTTTTTCATACCATTAATAGTCAAGACACATCTTTCATTTTCAGGTGAGAAGTTATAATCTCCTATTTATATATATATATAAAAAGAATAGGACAGGGTTCAGTGTACAGTGGTGTTAATTTCATTAGCAAAAATTGTGACAAAATATATTTGTCAACAGCCTTTTTTCATCTAATCTGGAAGCACTCAGCTGAAGTCTGACTAAAATGCTCATTCTTGGTCTAAAACTAGACTAATATTTGAAGTGTTTTCTTTGACTAACACAAGTCTAAAATGTAAAAACAGTAAAAACATAAGAAGGATAAAGTTGACTCACATGGATTCTTGATTACTACTACTACTACTACTACGACTAAGACTAAGTCTAAAAATAGCTGACACAATTAACACAAGTTCAGTGTTGGAAAGCCCCCGAACAGACACGCTATGTGTCAGCATCCCAGCACTTTCAGCATGAAGCGAGAAATGAAAGAGAGAAATGAAAGAGAGGAGAGAGTTCAGGCCACAGGATGGCAAGCTGGTGTGCTTTGGACCACCAACAGTATGGAAAAGCGCTCAGCTGTTAGTCACCATGGTGGTCCCTACTGGGCGTGGCGGCACTGACCTGGACTTTTCTATCTGCGGTGAGTAAATTCAGCTTGCCGTGCTACAGTGAATCACCCGGGGTAATTAAAGGAGAGCCAAACATTTTATTGGGTTTCTAGTGAATATAGGTCACACAGTGCAATGAGACATGAGGAAGCTGCAAGTCAAATGCAACAGCACAATGGTTTTACACACGGCATTTACGTTTTTAACACTGTTAAGTATTAACCTATCCACAGCAGCACTATTTGTAAATGATAAATGGACTCTTACTTATACACACATTCACACACCAATGGGGACACAGCTGCCATGCTGGTCTCCACCGGGGGCAACTTAGGGTTTAGTGTCTTGCCCAAGGACACTTCGACATGTGAACAGGAGGAGCCACGATCGAACCACCAACCCTGGGGTTAATGGACAACCATACTACCCTCTGTACCACAGCCGCCCTTTGTTATTTATTACAGGCAGGTGATGTTCAGCATCTGCTATCCCAGAAAACAAAATATACTTCACAAAATAAACTTTTTATGTCTTCGATTGGCCTATTGTTTTATTGTGTTTTTACTTTATGTTATTCTCTTAAATGATTTTTTAAAATTCTGCCTTGCTGCAAAACCTTTTTTTTTTGTTGGACAATAAATACTTGATCTGAACTGAACTGAACAGGAAGTTACATTCAAGACCCAAGGCAAGGATCTCCAAGAATTCACACCTGTACACCTGTATGTAAGGTTTTGGCAAATTATGTGAAAATGAAAACTGTACACAAGGCACACAAAACCATGTCATCTGAAAAACAAAAAAGTCCCTCTTGCATGTCTCCAAAAGAAGTTCTTCTCTACTATTTTCTGAATTTGGTGCAGACAGAATGAACAGTACCCATTGTAGGGTAAGGCAGACATGAATCAAGAACACCACAACTTGATAATGAAATGCTGTAGCGGAAGGTAGTCATGCACTCTCACACTATTTAGAGAACCTCATCATTGTCTTTGGTCCAGAGCCAGCAAACATTTGTTCAGCATTTGCGCAAAACCATTTTGTTGCCAGCAGATACATTAGAGGAGATATTTAGACAGTGGTTATTCACAATCTAATAAAAGGTTTGTGCTCTAAAATAAAACATCAGTTTGAAAAAAAAAATGCTATGGATAAACTAAGAAATACGTTTGTTTTTTTTCTCATAATGAGCTGAAAAGAAATCTACACAGACTTGCTTATCAAACTTTTAAAGTCTTTCAAATAAAATGATACATGGACTAATAAAAAGAGCCATGGCTATGGTAAATAAAGTGTATTTCTCTAGTAAATGTATCCTCCTGTATATGTAGCATAAACCTGATAGAAGCTCAAGTTGATCTTGTCCCTGAGTTTCACTGTTATCTCCTCTACAAATGGAGATTTACAAAGTCACAGCCAACAGCAACAGGACTCTCCAGATGCCGGTCCTTCTGGGATAAATATGCAGTCAGATTGAGAAGGGATCGGGCAAATCATCATCATTAGCAGAACACAAGTTCAGTAACCTGTGTATTTCAACACAACCATCAGTGTCAGCCCCACAGGCAGCTTGCATGCATGCAGCCATGGTATTTGGAAGTGTCTGGATCTGCCTGGATCAAGGTTCATTATGGATGAACTTTGGCGCTCACATCTCATTACCGCTTCCCTGTGGGCACCTACAAAAATAGATGCATATTTTTCCATATTCCCAAGCAATCTACTAATATGCAGCATAAGTCTCTGCTCAAAAACATAAAGGTGTAACCTAAACACACCAAGAACAAACACAGTTCAACCAGTTCTGTAGGCTCTTTGGCACGACAAAGGGCCTGTGAATGTTCAGGAATCACTGTGCTACACGAGACTTTCTAACAGAAATATCACAATCCAGACACAGATGTGGCCTTATATAGACAAAACAAAACTGCAGGAGTTGAGGATAAAGCTTGATAACAACGGGCAACAGGTTTTCAGTGTGAGAGTAAAGACTGCTCAACTGGCCTGGGTAAATCTGAATAATTTAGTTATACAAGGTGTTAAACTTTAATATTTATATAATATAATACTAAAAGGAAAATAAAAGCTTAATTTGATTATTATTTCATACACAAGATGACAGAACCTGAAGGTAATCTTGTCCCCAGTGGTGGAAACTAACATTTAATCAAGTAATGTACTGTGTGAATAATTCCATTTGATGCACCTTTACTCTTCTACTCCATCAGTGGCAAATATTGTACTTTACCCTCCACTAAATGTATCTGACTGCTTTGCAGATTCAGATTATTAATACAATTTATAATCAACAAATACATGGTGATGTATTTTTAAAAACTAAGCTACCCAGCAGTATATAAAGTAGTTAAAATTAGTCCCCTCTTTACCACCTGCAACATCTAATAGATATATTATAATAGATATATATTATTCTGAAATTAGCCCTTCTGCAAAATGAGTAGCCTACTTTTACTTTTGGCACATTAACTTTATATTGATGTTATTATGTACACAATTTTGAAAGCAGTATCTTTACATGTAACAGAACTGGGTGCTTCTTTGTGCCTGTGTTTCACTCTGTTATCTGTTGCATTCAGGGGTTTAAAAAATCACAGCCAACAGCAAAGTCTTTCCAGATGGTGTTCCCTCTGGGATAAAAGTCCAGTTTGAGGCGGATTGAAGAGGCATAGGGCAAATAATCACAATAAGCTGGAGATCACATGGAAGATTTCGGTAACCCGTGTACTAAGTTCAACGCCAGCACATTCAGGTTTCGGCTTGTGATGTTTTTGCAGCCATGGTATTTGGATCTGTTCTCTTCAGCGGCCCAGTGCGCGTACCCACACGCGCATGCGTCACTGTATCGAGAGAAAAGGGGAACGCGCAGTAACAGAGAGAAAGCGTTCCAGTAAACCGCTATATCTTCTCGCAGACTTCAGGCCCCACAGTAAACTCTCCTTCGCGGTTCTTGTTTCCGCTACATTGTACAGAGGGATGAGCTTTGACGCCCACGGCGCATCAACGCCTCTATCGGTGTGTGTGTGCTGCAGGCGGACGCATATTTCTCGTTTTCCCACGCAGTGACTGTCCCCGAAAGCAACGTGAACTTGGTTGCAACAGCACAGTACAGTACAACCAGGCTCGCTCCACGGATTAAACCTCATCTGTCGGGCGGAGCTGCTGGTAAGTGAGACCGTCCAAAGCCCTTTGGAGCTAACACGGAGCAGCGTGTGCGTTAGGAGTATTGCTTGTAGAGAGGCACAACACAGCACTGATCTGTAGTCTGGCCTCATTGGGTCACAAGATATCACATTGAATTTGTCTGGCACGATTTGTACGTTTGTGTCAGTGCGATTAGCCTACTTGTTTTTGTACCTGTTTTTTTCTGTCTCGTTTGGGTGGATGGACAGATAGACTGTAAATTAGACTGGGGTGGAAACGACTTGGCTGCATTATGTTCGTGAGGGATAATGACATATACTCTTGAATTGATTCAACCACAGACAGTTATCATGTTCCCTTGGATCAGTGGCATTGAATCTAATGGAATTCAAGTCACAGTCTGGGACTAAACCATGATAAGCCTCCTGGTTTTATTTATCAGCAACTCTAATAATCTGGGACGGATACACTGGGACATATTTTTAGTGATAGTTCAGAGGCGAAGGAGCTGCGTTGGCAGTGTTGCATTAAGTCCAGTGTATTGCTTAATGTTGCAAACCCTATCTACAAATTTGCTACATACTCCTGAAGGTAGTGCAATGCTACATTTGACTGAGAAGTACACGTTTAGTTTGTTTCAGATCTGTCACTTTACAATAGAGTATTTATATTTAAATAATAAAAAAAAAAAAAAAAATTCTTTATTTTTAACCCTTGATGTTGCATGTCATGGGCCTTTGTGGTATTTTTTCACATGGTGACTGGCTATCTGGCAAACTGGCTGACGGACCATGCCCCGTGCAGTAGCGGCCCTACTGTGAAGCACTAGTCCTTGAATTAATCAGTATGTTGCAGTCTGACTGAAAACCGTCAAGCAGTGTTAAACAAACATCTGCTCTCTACACATTTATTTAGGCAAATTCAATCAAGCTCTAAAGTCAAAGCAAAGATCCATGCTAGTTTAGCAGCAACAAGAACAATATATGAGATGAATGGATATTATGAAAATGGCTTTCACTTGCCTTTATAGCCTATCTCTCAACCTTATATAAGTTATGTAACAATCTCCTTAGGTGGCCTACCTGAGACAAAAACAGTTGTTAAAAAAAGAGTTCATTTAATTGCTCATAACCTAAATAAGAGCGCAAACTGAGGCCATATCACTGCTGCAAATCAGCCTGATTGCTACTACTGCTTCAACCATCCAGTAAAGTCTTCTTATGTGGATCAGATCCTTGTTCCTCTCTGGCCCTGTGACACTGATCGAGCTGGATCAGGACAGTTCATGTCACACAATGTGCCAAAGGTGAAGAGGAGTAGAATGCAAATCTTGTTTGTAGGATGTGTGTCTGTATGCAAGACATTTGGTAAATTAGCCACATTGAGGTCTGTGTTGTCACAGCACAGGATACAGAAATTTGACCGTACCCACACTACCCAAAACTGACTACGGAAGTTTTAACGGCAGCTGTTTCAAAAGGTAATTTGGTATTAGGGAGAATTATATGTTTAACTGATCCATTGCCACCATTACATTTCCTTTTTGGATTTTTTTCTGTCTTGGTTCTTGTTAGTGTGGGTAATTAATTACATTTCAGTTTGATTGGCACAACTCATGACTGTAAAGGTCTCATTATGATTATATGAACCATGATGTCAACTTTCTGAAACAAATCAATAGGCTTCAGTAAATCAGATAGAAAAATATGACTGAATCAACAGTGAAATACTATCAGACAGAAATATTGAATCTACACTGAGGCGTGACATTGAAACCAAATTGAAAGGACTTTGTTTTTGGGTGATTCAGATCAATTCCGATTCACCAATTATTTAAAAGGGTGCCTAGGATTGAATTTGAGTTGATGTTGATATATTGAAACAATGTTATGCTAATGAACTACAAAAAACCAGACCTTTACATGACATTTTCTTTATTTATACGACGTTTGTGCAACATGATATTCTTCTCTACATGTAAATAAAGTTCAAGAAAACTTTTGCTTTCATTAAAAAAAGAAAAGCGAACTCATAAACATCACAGCATGTCTTGCAAATTAAACAGTGAGTGAAGTGATTGTAGAACATACAATATTAATGCGATCACCTCAAGTGATTCCACACTTGTAGAAGTGATTTTGAATCTGAAGTTGATCCCGCCCTCTTTGTCTGGGCCTCTTTTTCCAGTGCACTCCTTCTCTGAATCTTCTCTGAACCTTTTTATGTTGCAGTGCAGTCCAAAGAGGGCAAAAATAAAAGAGACAGGTAAAAAGACGAGTGCAGCAGATATCAAAATGATATTTTTAAACCAATTAAAACTCAAGGGGAAAACGTAACATTGATAGATATGAAATATTTCCCATCCTGATTATATATGAACTAAGATGATTTTTTTATACACATTCTTAATTTCCAGGTGTCCTTTTTCTTTGTTTGGTTTTTCACATTTTCACCTTGGAAGTCCAACCTCGACAGATAAGAGAAAGAGAGAGGCTGGAGTGACGAAGGGGTTGGACAGAAAGTATCTGCCCAATATGTAATACTCTTAGATTGCAGTTGTTGTATTGGACTGAATTTGAATGTACGGTATGTGCTTGTGGACAAACTAATAACTTACAGTGCCATACACATACGTTTCCTTTTAACTGAAAAGATTACTTTAAAATTGCATTGGTGTCTCTTAGGGTAGCAAAGTATAAAAATTGTTGTATATCATTTTACTAGTTTGAGCACAACCAGCAAAGGCAACATTTAATAGTACAGCTAACTGCAGTTAACTGCAAGGTTTTTTTTAAGTCTTCTGGTAACCTAGCAAGCAAATTAGTTTTCACCGAATTGCTCAGCAATAAGAGGCAATATTAAACCCTATGTTACTTTCCTGTAATTTAAGCTAAAGCCTGGTGTTTGCTGGCACCAATGAGAGTGACAATGAGACCCTATTTTAACATCAGGCATGCTAATAGCTAGCCTAACACTAGCTGGCATCATTCTTTTAGTTACAAATACAGCCACATTACAATAGTTAATTTAAAACCCAGTTACAACCTGTAAAGATATACTGGGCTTACTAGCCTGTGGTTTGCTTGCTCCCCACCAGATCACCTTTAAAAAATGTATAATTAGGCTACAATCAATGGACCAATTTGCCAAGACAATAATGCAGCTATAAGTTGACCAAGCAGTCTATAATTTAAAGATTCAAATATTAAAACTTACCTATTTCTCCACAGGCTGGTGGGAGATGATCAGAATGTTGGCCAGTTTGAAGAGTTGAAAATAACACTTTTTTAGGGGCTTGACTCTACCTCCTATTTGCTATTTCCCTCCAAAAAAGACTTTGATATTTTCCGCCTTAAATGTAAATTTTGTTTTCACCGCATCACAATGAAGAAGGGCTTTATTAAAAATAAATGTGTCCCACACACCCCTAAAATTGTTGTTTTTAGGGGGGATCTGGATAGATGGGTAGAAAGAAAGAAAATTAATGATGAATACACATCTGCCCTCAAAACATTCATCTCAGGCAAACGTAATCATACGCTGGTGTACTTGTCACTGTAGTGCAGTTTCTTTACTGCACCTTGTCATTGTGATGTGACGTCTTCTCCTTGTTCTTTGAATACAAATAGAGATAATACCTGCAAACAACTACCTGTAGATGTGACGCAATGTGCAGTCGATTGCAGATGGGAAGGAGTATAAAGCCCAAAGACATGTAATCTTGGTTCAATATGTTAGTGTGGGAACAGTCTGAGATGACCAAATGGAAATGGTCAGCTGCTGCCAAAATTCAACAGAGCAAACTTTCTCTTCCATAGAACTAATTATGACCAGATTGATTTCCAAAGTAGTGAGAGGGACGAACATACTGAGTCACCAAAGAGTGTTCATGCCTGGAAGTGTACACACACACACA
>LKNJ01004744.1:13574-59883 GCA_002120245.1 Maccullochella peelii | reverse complement strand
CTGAGATAACTTTGTTATCATATGGTGCTATATAAATAAATCTGAATTGAATTGAATTGAATTGAATTGAATTGTGGACTCAGTGGGCAGAGAGAGAGACAGAAGGAGTTAAGGAAGCTGGTGAGAGGGCAGGCACAGGTGACTTGGAGAAGGTGAGTGAGAATAGTGTGATTTTTGGAAACTATAACTATATGTCTATGATCATAACAGCTTAACCTTTCATGTAACATTACTTAAATCATCTAGGATTTTTGTTTCAAAGTGCTTTAAAATGGTCAGTTTAGCTGTTAGGTTTCTAAAAATATCTCCTGGGGGGAATTCCCCGCAGACATCCCCCTGAAAGTGATTATGGCCCTGGCCACTAGGATACACACAAGTCATATTTTCTACAGAAGCCATAAATAACAGCTGTCTGCAGCACTTGAAGGCAGCTTTAAACAAGAAACACTGGTCTGACCTTCAGTCCCAACCAATGAGCCACTCCTCTCTCTCTATGTTTACATCCCTACAGACCATAATTCACTGCCCTGAGCTGTTCACACATGTAGTTTCTCTCTCATAAAATCTTCTTTTCAGCTATGTACTGTCAGTAAAGCATGCTGCTGGAAACTGTTAAAACAAAATAAAAACATCCCAACTTGAAGCGGCTGGCCTCTGCTGCTTGTATTCCCTCCTCTGATTGGTTAATAAAAGGTACAGCTTGGGTTTACTTCCATTTACAAAAAACCAAATCAACCAATCAAACAGGTGTATTTTGATTTTGGTTAAGGCTACATGCTCTGAATGCATCTATGTAGTGGTTTATACTCATTGTTGTAGAAGTTCAGATCCCAATGCACAACAGATCTCTTTTTGTTGGAATGACCTTGATTTTTAGTCATCTATGAGTGGGTCTATAGTTACTAGAAAAGGACCTTTTATAATGTAATTTTGATGCATAAACACAGCCTACAAGTAAGAAAATCACATCAGTATTCAAACAAGCATGTGCACAAACCTGTCATCCAATTCTGACCATTAAAAGTCCAGTCGTGGACAACTTTTCTCAGTGCTCAGGGGGGAAAAAAATGCCCGAACGAGTGGGCCCGAACGGAGTGCGATTACTGTGTTCACAGTAATCGCACTCCGGGGTGGACCAAAACAACCGCACCGAGAAGAGGTGGTCTCGGTCCGGTTCCAAATGAACTCTGGAGCGGTTTGTTTGTGGTGGGAGCGTGATCTGACCCAACTACCAGGTGTATTCCGCAAGTTTGAGCTAAACGGCTCCTGTAGCCAGGTGTGCTTTGCATTCTGGGATGCAGCAGAGCCTGCAAACTGTTTCTAGTAGCAGCAGCTAGCCGGAGAACAAACCAGCAATGTTTCTCTCACAGAAATATGCACTAGTTTAGTACACTGTATTTACTTTCTTCTTCTTCTTTGGTTTTACTGGCGGACTACAAACCAACTTCAGTGGTGCATGCCACCACCTACTGTACTGGAGTGTAGCATCCCCAGACACATCTGACCAATAAGCGGAGTGAACGTTCTCACATGGTTTGTAGTGATGCATTTTGGTTTGCTTGGATTTTTCCTCTGTGTGAAAAGAAACCAAACCAAGGGGAAAACGCTCCAAGTTTACAAACTCATCAACTGATTCGCAGAGCCAATGAACTATAGACGTGAAAACGCTCTTAGGGTCTCAGTGCGGTTGTTTTGATCCTCCCCCGAGTGCAATTACTGTGTTCACACCTGCGCAAACGAACCGCACCAAGGGTGTAAATGCTCGATTCAACTGAACTAAACAAGGCAGGTGTGAAAACACCCTTAAATAGGTCAACAGACAAACAGCAATGGCCAATCAGGAGAAGGCAGGTAAGAGGCAAAAGGTGTTTTGCATGATCTTATCAGGTAGTTGGTTGTGGTCACAAAACCTACAAGGACACCGGAAAGAATACATAGACATGTATATGCAACGCATACACTTGCGTGTCCCCTTGAATTAGTATTTATCTGTGTATGCACACATGTAAAAGCAACAGTAGCATGGGATGGCTTATATTAAAGAATAGGTTCACATTTTTCTTAGGTTCACATCCATCTTAAAACAACACTACCATTCCTATATGTACACTGAAAGAGTTATTGGTTGCTGTAATTGCTCCTCCTGTCCATACCAGCCGCAAAGAGATCCCTTCTTAATGTAATTTCAGCGTGAGCAATGGGGGGAACATCCACACACGTATACACACACATATGAAAGTAGGAAAGCAGCAATAAAATGCAATGATGTATCGTATTTACTTATCCTCTTGAATATATTTGCATAAAAGTAGTTGATGGAATTCACTAATTCACATTGCTTTTTGCCATAAGTTCAGGAATTTGCCCCAAACTTTGCGCAGCATTTTAATGGGAACAAGTCATCATTCATTTTGCTGAGCTCAACCCCTCTCACCCTCCCGCTCACTGTCTGTCTCTGCTGATACTATTTTCTACCTCGTCTCATTAAATGTTTCATTCATGTTTTCATTCTCTCTCTCATCCCACATTTCTCTCTCTAGCCCCGATGAATGTCATTCCCTCACATTAAACAGCAGTGATAGTGATGCAGTTGAATTCACACCGGAACATTACATTCCCATTACAACCAGAGTAGGTAACGCCAGTGATCCGTTAATGCCTACGCCACGGAGGAAGCTCACTCTGCTGTTTCCATTGTACGAGGATGTTAATGCGAGTCTTGAGATTTATCTTATATCTGTTTATTTAAAAAACAGAGAAAAATAAAGAAAAGAAATGGAACAGTGTTTCTCTGGTGATTTAATACTCATCAAGAATGGAACAACCACTGATAGCATTTAGATCATCATGGAACACCAAAATCTTGCCGCATAAGTTGTCTCCATATTTACATGTGTTAAATCCTGTGTTGTCCGTATCACTTCAAGTTGAGGGCCCTGCCATAAACAGCCAGTGTCTTATTGATTAACTCTAAAATTCTAATTCTAATAAAAATTTGATAAATCAAACTTTAATAAACAGTTAATATTAGCCTCATAAAGTGTCAAGAGACATTACACAGTGGTACACACAGCAGCACAGACAGACAACACCCTCTATTGATGTATATTATAGGAAGCCATGTCTTGTTTGTAGTTATCAATCAGTGCCATGGCCTATTTCATAGACGGGTCATGTGTTCATTGATCAGCAGGGAGAGAGGGAGCACGTTCAACCCCAGCTGTGTCAAAGCAGGCGATCGATAAACACGCTGTTTTGTAGAGACTGAAGCGAGCTAAGCTTAGTTTGAAATGCTTTTGTTGGCGAGCCCTGTGTGCTAATTTGCGTGTCAAAGGTCACCAAAACTCTACATGAAAGCTCCTCACAGATTTGCCTCGCCTCCATGAGCGAATCTACTGAAATGAATTGAAATTGTGTGAAAGGTCTTCATATCAGAAAATCTGAAATGTCCTATTACTGTATATTATCCTTTAATTTATCGAATTTTCAATGTATAGACCCTCGCCGAAACCCACCCCACCCACCTCCAGACCAAGAGATGCCACAAACATAGCCCAGTATAACAAACATAAAGAAATGATCATTACAGCAAATCTTGGGTCAGTGTCTGGTATTCAGGCTTCAATCACGGTACTAGTTCCTCTATATACGTCAAGCTGTCTGTTGTTTTACATTAGCAACAATTAATATTGATGTCTTTATATTTGTCTACTGGTCAATGTACAGTATGTCATTTTTTCTTGAGTTGTAGTACAGATCTACATTTTGTTGGACTTGAGTGTCCATTTCAAAGCAACATCTGGCCTGACATGTCATGTGAATGACATGAACAGTGAAGTTTAAGTTTCAGTTTAGAGTGTGAACAGAGTAAACCAGCCATCGCTGCTGTTAATGCAGAAACAGTTCTATGTGTGAAGAGAGCTAGACAGAAATAGTGTGTGTGAGTGTGTGAGTGTGTGTGTGTGGTTGGGTATGGGTCTGTCTAAATCAATGGGGACATAATGAGATTCTTTCTCTTCTATCTCTGTCTGAAGTGTAGCTTTGTGTGGTTCTGTGTGTGTGTTCTTAAACTTCTGTCTTTGTGAGGACCGCTTTGAGACGTTGGAGCGGCTATGGCTCAGGATGTAGAGCAGGATGTTCGTTAATTCTGGGGTTGGAGGTTCGATCCCTGGCTCCATGTGTCGAAGTGTCCTTGAGCAAGACACTGAACCCTGCGGTGCTCCTGATGGGCAGGCCAGCATCTTGTGTGTATGGGTGAGTAAAGGCAACATTGTAACGCACTTTGCCTGTTAAGGTAGCGCTATATAAATGCAGTCCATTTACCTTAATAGTGACGATGTTTTTGGAAAGTGGTCAGACTTTGTCCGTTCTTCAAAGGGCTACTTGAACAAGGATAAGACTTGGATTTATGGTTAAGCTTGGGATTAGTTCAGTTTATGATTATATGGTTGGGGTTAGGCATGTAGTGGCAATGATTATTGTTACAGTTAGTGACTAGGGAATATATCATATCAGTGAGGGACCTCGCAAGTACCGCGCAAACTTTTGTATGTCTGTGTTTTGGAGGTAGTGACAGAGGCTGATGAGGAGAAGCTACGCCCCTCCTGTCATCCTATCCTTTGCCTCACCACCTCCTTCTCCTCCTCCTCCTCCTCTTTCACCTTTCTCTTTTGTGTTCTCCAACTCTCTTCTTCTCCTACTACATACCTACAAACCTACTTAATTGTCATCCCCTTTTCCCTGCTTCAGCCGCTTCCTTACTCCCTCCTTCCTTATCACTATACCTTTCTTCTTCTTCTGTTCCTACCATTTCCTCCGCCTCTTAACTTCAGTCCTTCTCCTCTCTCCTCTTCCTCCTTTACTCCTCAGTATCTTCTGCCTCATTATAATCTCATCTTCATTCATTGTGTCTTCTCCCCAACACCTTCATTTTCTCCTCTTCCATTGTCTTCTTCTCCACCTTCTTCTTTTCTTTTTTCTTATCTTTTCTTCCTTTCCATCAACTTTTTCCCTCTCCTCCTTTAAATTCTCCTTCTTTCCATCTCTCATCCTTCATTGCCACCTCTCCTTCACCACCCTCACTTTATTCACATCTCCCTGCAATAGCTTTCCATCAGAACCTATTTTCCTCTTCTCTTTCTCATGCCACGTTTCCTCATTCTTCTTCCCTTGCTCCTCATCTCTCTTACTCCACTCCACACTGAGGTGCAAACATGTAGCCTTTTCCAGTGTCCTCATTTATATGCTGCCTCACTGAGGACAATCTAATCCCTGATAAAGAGCGGAGAAAGGAGAGCTTTTCAGTTCCTTCACAGTATCTGCAAATACTTCCACAGCAAACTCCTCTTTCTAATCACCTTTTGTTTGACCTTTTCATGAAGTCAGCACACTGACCCTCTGACACTTGCCATTACCAATAATATAGCTGGGGGAAAGAGCTCAGGAGTGAAATATTGTTTCAAAAAGTCAAAAGTTTTGTAAGACCTAAAAGAGAACACAGGTTTGAAATGATCATGATGAAAAAATATTGAATAAACACCAACCTTGCAGTGACTCTGTCTTTAAAATCATTATTTATGTTAAATCATGGCCGTAACTGACATCAATGTTTTACCAAAGTTTCTTTCTATGGACAATATTTGGACCCATGAATCCAAAGCCATTTTCCTACATCAAAATTGCAGCAAAACACTCTGCCACACTAAGTCTTCTGTTTTTTTCTGGACTATATTTAGTCCAGCACATTACTAGCAACCATCAGTCACAATGAAGAAAAATGCCCTTCAACCATACAGTTTGGAGCCTCTACAGTGGGCTGGGAGTGTACTGATGTTATGATCTTATTCACTTGAGTATCCTTCAATTCAAGTTCAAAACATTAAAAATGACCAGAACTGGGAGTTCAGTTGTCATGCAACAGCAGCGATGAAACATCCCACTATATTTACCCTGGCATACTCTCTATCTTTAGGCCAGCATTTTTCAAGCTTCCATGAGCAGAATTGCAGATTTTGGATCACCAGGCACGCCTCCCTGACTATTTCATTTTCATCAACCCGGGAGATAAAAGCTAAATGCTGAACAGCTCTCCTCATGTGAGGTGCTACTGTAAAACCTAAAAAGGACATGATTCCCAACCTTTGCTGCTTGATTTCCATTGAGAGGAACCAAAAGAGAAAGAGTTGATGCATGTCTGTCAGCAAGATCAGCCTGCATACTAACTACCTGATGTTATGCAGTAAGAATAAAAATGTATGCAAAAATAAGACTGTGTTTATTTGGAGATTCGAAACATTTTATGTAATAAACCCTAGTGTCAGTTTGCCATAACTGGTGTTTGGTCATTAAGCTAGAAGACTTCTACTTGACTTTAAAAAGACTTGACATCATCTATTTGCCAATGGGCTTGGTGTGACTGGTTTGATGCGTAGCATCGATGCTACGCTAGACATGTTCTACAAAACATTAAATAACTTTGGAACCATTTATGATAGAGACAAGCTGTAAAGTGTGCCTGAATAGTGAGGCAATATGAGTGGTGCCACATGAATGGTTTACCACAATCAGGGCCGATTTACGGTGCGTGCGGTAACGTGATAGGGGAAAAGAAGCTTGCTGGCTCACTTGAGTGGAAATTTGCACAGCACAGTGAAAGTGAAATATATCTGCAGATTAGATTGTCTATGGTGATATTGACCAAATGCACCAAAATGTATATATTGTTACATTGTCTATTGAAAAAACGCCCCAGACAATATCCAATAAATGGCTGTAACTCACTGAGGAAAAGGTATATTTAACTTCACATGGAGTTCCAAAACACCTAAATATGACTTTTCACATTGATAAAACTAAAATTCACAGTTTGACTATGGAGTTATTCAACAAAACCCAAGTATTTTTCACTGGGCGTTTTATTTATTTTTTTAAATGTGGGATGCTCACATAAAGGAAATGCATGATGGTGACTTTACACGGCACCAGAAAGAAAGGGTAGGTTCCCCTGAATCATATGATGTATAACACTTGATACTGACTGAAAGAATAAGCTCAGAATTGACAAAAATATAAAACTATGTCCAGGCTTTCTTTGTGTATGTAGATTTAAGAGGGCAAGATTTTGTAGTGTTATGTAGACTATCCAATCATCATGAAAGGGAATTTCAATTTGTCTTGATTGTGATATACTACCTTTTCTTGACACTAAGACAAGGAAGAACAACTATAGGATGTGAATCCACACCTCCATTAGGACACTAGAAGTCCCATTGTTCAGGAAGGATGACCCTTGAGCCCAGTGACTTAGACCACGCGGCCATCCTGACAGGCCCTGCTGGTGTAGCCTAGTCGCCGACCATTGTATTTGTATTCACAACACTGTGAGTTTCAATAAAACACAACATGTCAGGGATTTAAGCCCATTGTTACATACCAATTCTTTTAATTGCATCCATGTTTCTCTAACTTGCGTCTCAGCCAACACTGTATCTGTAGCAGGTTACACTGTATTGTGTATAATGCCAAGCATAAAAAATACTTCCAGTTTCCATGTACAGCGTTCCACAGGTAGAAGCCAGATGATAGACTATACCCAAACGTCCTCAGACACAAAGAATTCTTCCAGTGTAGCAGCCCTGACAGGTTCAGCAGTCATTGGCTGAGCCACAGATGTGCAACGTACGTCTAGGCTGATAAACAGCAAATGATACATAAATAACAGATGTGCAAAATTCTGCTAAATGTACAAATAGCCTGAAGAGCTTATTTTAGGATCCTTGTGCAGATTACCAGAGTTTATTTGGTCTTTGAAATCTGGGCTGGGAATGGGCACATGGAGGGCCGATTATGTCTTTTTGACCATCATTGCTTCAAATGCCTGAAGCTGTACTCATGTAGCTTGAGGCTAAAGGTGGCTCCTACACCTTTAAATTGGCCAATTATGTGTCTGCTCTGATTTTAAAGTTTAGTTCCCAAGCTCCCAAGTAAATGAGTTTAGAGATTAGTATAGTTTCTCAAAGTTAATCAAGAGGACTCCTAAGCAGACGCGCAGATTGTGAACAGGCAGGCAGCTGCTTGGGGCCCCAGGTTGTTAGGCAAACTTAACTCCACAGCAATGTCTCAAAATGTAGCAACTGCAGTGACCGCAACTGAATGAACTTTGCATGAACTTTTTTTTGCATGAACTTTGCAGGTTTTTATAGTTCTGAATTGTATTGTTCTTTATATTTTTACAATTCTACTAATGTGAAAATTTTAAATAAAAAAAGTTTGGATTTCGTGCATTTTTCGTTGGTGTAAGATTATTTAGAACATAATGGCGATGAGCGCTGGTTGGAGGGGCCCCCTGGGAATTTTTGCCTAGGGCAGAGTCTAGAATCGCCACTGATCCTAAGTCATTAAAAGCAAACCTGAAGCAGTCCTAAAAGTGGTGATTGGTGCTTGGTGCACAAGTCTTTGTGTATATTGTCCTTTAACACTTGCGCTAATTCTTAGACCAATGGCAACTGCAAACCAGTCATAGATACAGATGTACAGTAGTGTATGTGGGAAGGTAGGAAGATAAACTGTTTAATTTTAGCTTTTACATGAGGTGAAGTATTGTGATTTCCCACAGTAACCTTGGCATACATTGGTTTATTTACTAGATGGAGACGATGGAAGATCCAACTCCAGGTAGGGTTATTGATTATTCTGCTACATGTCCATATGTTCCCCTGTATCTATGCTTTCTCTATAAATTTATATCTGTTCACTTCAGGAGAAGCACATGAGATTTATGGCAGTGAATTATGGATGAGTAAATGAATGAGCAAATAGATAAATGTGTCAGCAGCGAGATTCCAAACCATGGCTCTGCTTGGAGACCAGAAGCCCTTTTTTATGCAGATGGATTAACACTGAGCCTGGTGCTGTAAATCAAAAGTCTACACTGATGTCAACATGGCATCTTTGCTGTTGACTTAGTCACATTTCAGATCCCCTCTGGCAATCAGATTTCTTAAAAGAGATAATTAGGTCAGTGAAAGCGCATCTGACAGGTGATTTTTTTAAATTCTCTCAATCAATAAAAATAATACTTATTCTTCTATGTCTGCACCTCCTCCTTCTACAATCCAGTTTGATCACCTCCTAGTCCATCAAGGTTGTACAGCCATTAGTTGTATATTTATACATACAGTGTATTTCTGTATCTCCCTTAAGATAAAGGCTACTTTCTGCAGTATTTGCAAAACTATTTTAAAGCTGAAGTGTGGAACTTTTGTGTCCCCCTTCTGGCAGCGAGAGTAATTACACAAAGACGGTCGATGCGTGCTCATGACATATGCCTACAGGGGATTTCCACAGCTCGAAGACAATAACCCATTATTCAGGTAGAGTAAATATAACAGCTACATAGCCTACTCCAAATATTTTACAAAGACCAACCTGTCCAAGAGCAGTAACGTGATATCTGCCCTCAGTCCCTGCTCTTCTTTCAGCCTCTTCAACCAGGAAAAGCTACACTAATGTTTGTGCAGTGTTTGTGTTTGTTTCTTTTTCTGACTGTAATCCTTCCTCTGAACGCACAGTTTCTTTTTTATCTGGAGCATCAGAAACTTTTCTTGAACACTTCTTAGGTTTTTCCTCCACACTCCTGCTGTAGCTACTCCGTCTCTACGGTTGCTCCCCTCAGCTCTGGCAAACCAGAGCCATGTAGAGAGAACTATCTGAAGTCTACGTGAATCATTTGACCACTGAGCATTTTGAACTTGCTGACGCGACTCTCTCTCTACGTGGTTCTGGTTTTACTACTGGTGCTCCAGCACGGGAATGTCGCCACACACACCAGATTTAAAAACTCCGGTATACTGAGAAACAGAAACAGAGAGATTTACCTGCCGGTAAACAGACGTTCATTTATATGGAAAAGTCTTTAATAGTTAAAGCCAACTTTAACTATTTGATGTTGCCGTTTTGGCCTGGTCTGTTTTGTTAAACATATATTGTATATTGTAAGAGACTTCCTTGTAAGAATAAAAATAAAATGCTTAATCTGCTCTTAATACTACAAGTGTTAATAGGATTTCTTCTTTGCCTTGTAATTTGCACGACAGCTGGATAGAAACATTTAGTATTTGACAGATGGAATAAAAGAAAAGGAAAGAGAAAAAAAACAACACAAAACACTCTTAACTCTGCAGGACTCATCATATCTGTTGAGGCTGATGGCGTTTCCCTCAGAGGAATGTTTACATTCAACATAATGATTAGACTGCACAGTCACATCTGTCATCCCCCCCCACACTACCACTCCATTCACGGCTTTCCTCCTCCTGCCCTCCACTTGTTACGTCATGTTTGCTCACATAACATCGTGTAGTAAATCAATCATATGTGTGTGTGTATTGATCAACCCAGATTGGTCAACAATATCCAAGCAATATGGATGTAAACATACATGCATGCACACACACAAAAACAATATGTGTAGACATATGTATTCAAACATACACAGATGCATAATTTATGGATGAGCCACGCGCGCACACTCAAATGACCAAACACACTAAACAATACAGATGCAAACATGGACACACATTGCATGTTTTCATTCACACACACTTTTGCGTGCACAGACACAACTAAGGCTTCCCAGAACATCCATGAAAAATACCTGCATTTGTCTCCCACCCTCTCTCCCTCCATCCATCTGCCACACGCTCACACAGAGGCTTAAGCGTACATTGTATTTAACCTATTCATTCTAGAGTGTGCACGAGTGTGTGTGAGCTTTTCGTCCATGACTAAACACACACCAGGAAGAGAGATAGAAGATGGAAACAGAGAGATAGAAATATCTATCCAGATTTAAAGAGTTAGTAATAATGAGGGAGGGAGATGAAAATGGCAGGAAGTGCGTGATTAAAGAGAAATGTTACATTTACTCACTACATCACACTCGTGAACAGTTAAATCAGTAGTTTGACTGTTCAGTAGCTCTACAATACCAAAACATCTTATACTTATAGTGAAATTACACATTTTGCAATAGCATGGACATGATATTGGTTTATGGTCAAGTCTAACAGGTCCTTGTACTACAGCTGGAGGTGTTCCTCAAATGCATCTGACCCATTGTATGCCATGTTGCCCTCAGTAAACCAGGTTATTGTTGTTATGTTCCCAAATGCAAAATGGAGAAAACTAGCGAGCCATGCTGAATGGATAATCAGGACGCCAAAGCATCTGAGAAGTAATGTGTGGAATCACTTTTGGATTTGACGCTATTGATGGAAAGTCATGGATGAAGATAATGTTGTTTGTTGAATTTGTAAAATGTAACAGTACTTACAGTAATGTTAACTTGTTACTCAAGCGAGGCAGCGGTTGGGCCACGAATGAATAGAGCAAAGTTAATTTGACAACATAGTTTAGGATCAGGCTGCGCGGGCTGCGTTTGTATTCGAAACAAATAATGTGCTAGTTCTCATTTGTTTGAATTTTTCTATCAGTCAATAGACATAAACCACCTATAAGATGTATATAAAGCTTAGTAAAACTAACTTATTACTTACCTAAATGATTGCATTTTTTTGTTTAATGTTATATGGAAACCGTCCTCCCCAAAAATACGACCGTATAGGTCATCATTGCGACACATATTTACGTTTATTGTTAAGCGGTGACCTATAAAGAGCGCCAAAGTCCACATGGGGAGGAGGTTGGGGTGGATGGATGGGTCAAACAACACAGGACTTTCACCCAGGAGAGCGCGTTTGTGTACCGCATGAAACCAAAAGTCAACGTTGACTTATTTTAACTTACATAGCCTACATAACTTAAGTTACGTAACTAACGTAATGATTTTAACCCAATGAACCCCGACGAAGGGCTAGTACGTCTATATATGTTGTTTTGGGAGTCATTGACAAACGACCTATTCTGTCATTTAGGTTAGATGACTTGTTGGTTATATGTGCATCTTCCTGCACATTTGTTCTTGGCACTGTTTACTGAAAGCTGCTGACAACTTGAGTTCAATTCCGTGTATGTTTAAAGCTCCTACACATAAACCTGCATAAATGATTTCAGTTGTTTTGTCTGATTCTTCTTTGCAGGACTGTGTGGGCGTGTACAAACTGTGCTTGATTGTCATGTTTCTGGCTCTGCTGTTAGCTTCGTTGCACCATTCTGACATGAGCCTGGTGACCTCATTTAACTTTCAGCATAGCTTCATCCACTTTCAACCTTAGCAGGGGTCGAATTAGCAAAATGAACTGAGAAACACCTGTGTGGGTTTGAAGTGGGGCTACAAGTAACAGTTCTTTCCATTATTGGTTAATCTGCTTTTTTCTTATTATTTTCCTTATTTGATTAATCACTTGGTCTGTAAAATGTAAGAAAATAGTGAAATATAATCCAACCAAGATTCTAAAACACATACTGTAACCCAGCAAATTCATTTTTCAGATTCATTTTCTGTTGATTTCTGTTAAATTTATTAACTGAGTAATTGTTTCAGCTCTAGTCTGCAGGGCCTTTAACCTCTTACATCCCACTGTCTTGCCCACAGGATACTCTTTAGAACCTCGTGCCATGCAGCCAAAAGTTGTTCAAAATCATGGAACTTTAAATTCAAGTGGAGATCCAATGATGTCAGGCTAAATTTGGGGAACTTGGTGTAAAATGATACACAAGGCATCAAGAAGACACAAGAAGACATCTTCCGTTTAATGGCATAGTATAGGTATAATATAATATAGCTTCAACAAAAAGCTGTGGAACACCAGCTGATACACAAAATATGTATGTGCTACTGTCAGACAGAGAGGCAAAACAATATTTATGGATTTGGATTATTAAACCCGAGCTCTGAGAGAGAGACAGATATGCAGAGTGATACAGAGACACTGCGTCCTGATTGGCTGAGAGGATCTCTTGTATCTGAGTGGAAGGAACGAGAGCGAGGGAGAGAGAGAGAGAGAGAGAGAGAGAGAGAGTTGACACTGCCGGCCGACACGTGCTGCTCTGTCATATGACTCAATACTCTCTCTCTCTCTCTCTGTCACTCTCCCTGTGTCTTTCCATGCTCGCTCGCTCTGATCTCTTTCTCTGCTGATGCTCTGGTCTTTTCCCTTGCTCTTTCTCTTTCCATGCTCTCTGCTCTTTCTCTCTTAATCTTTCTGTCCCTCTTTCCCGCCACTAATATCTCTAGCTCTGCTCTCTCTTATTCTCTTCCCCTTTTTCATCCATATCGCTCTCCTCTCTCTTCCACCCTTTCTATTTCTGTCTCTGTCATTCACTCTCTCTTCCCTCTTCTCCTTTCATTTTCTTTCCCTCTATCTTGTATGCCCACTCAGTCTCCCTCCCTGCCAGTCTGTTATCTTCTCAACCCCTTTCTCTCCACGGCTTTCCATCCATCTCTCTGCCTTTTTTCTTTCCTCTTTTCTAAAGTGCCTGCTCCCTCTCTCTTCATTGCCACCCTTCCCTCTCTTTCTTTATCTGGTTTTCCGTGTTTTGTTTGGACTTCATTTGCATTCTTTAGAACACTACATCCTAAGCAACAAAGTATGAAACAACAAATGTAAATCAAAAAAAGAATACATTAATGAGCATGCCGACATTGTCTTACAGTAAATACATTGTTGAATCTTCAAATCTCTCTATCTCTCTCTCAAATGCAAATTTCAAATTAAAATGAGCTTCATTTACATGGCCATAAACAAGTACAGTATTGACAAAGCATGCTCTGTACAAACCTGTCTCCCCCTCTCTTTGCTCTTCATTTCTATCAATTTTGTCCGTCCTTCGCCTCCATCTCTTTTTCTTTCCTTCTCTTTTCCTGTTTATCTTTCTTCCTGTCTCTCCCTCCACCCCCCTCCCTCTCCCACACTCTCACTGTCACTCGTCCGGGTTCAGCTACTCAATCTGGTTGGCAGTTCAGTTTGCTGAACTGCCACTGTGGCCCACACATACATACAAACACACATTTAGCGTATACAGGCAGGCATGCACACATTACACACACATCCTGCTGTAAATAAAGAAAGAGGAGAGGGTGCTTTTTTTTTCCTCCAATGAAAGAAGAGACCATCCCTATGATACACAAACCATTTTCCAGCTCTGGCACCATGGAAACAAACTATATGAAACGTAAGAAGTTTATTCCCTTGGTTCCAGAAAACACAAGCTGCCTCGAGCTGCCTTTATTTCTAAATCACACAAGGACGTCTAGTGTGTTATATTTAACCGCTGAGGATGCCCATACTCATCCTGGTGAAGGTAGATGGACGCAGGACCAACAAAAAAGAAACCTTGGAAAGAAAAACTGTATTACTGAATGAATGATTTGATAATGATGCAAATTGGGGCCTTGGTTAGAGGTCAAAACTCTATTTAAAACATGACCAAATGTCCCACTGCACTGCGGTACGATGACCTAATGTCCCAGAGCAGGGTTCATTCTTGACCTCCTGAAAAACAAGACAGCAACATTATGGTGTCAGGAGGATTGTAAAACGTTCAAGGTGGTAACTGGAAAAAAACAGGGAAGAGTGGGATGATGGGACACCAAGATGGAGAGAGACATGAAGCAAATGAGCCAAAAACAAACATTCAGAAAGGCAGAAAATGGATTCAACCTCCAGCAGAGACAGCGAGGTGCAGCAGTGGACTGAAAAACACTCCCAACATCCATCAGCGAGGGCATATCTGAATTCATAATTCCCATCAACCTGTGTTTTACTGCAGCTGGTGTCAACCAGGGAGGCCAGTGCTGTCTGTTGATTATCAAAGGGGGAAGTAGTATTTTCATTGACTACAGTCACTGTAATATTAAGTCTTTTGGTGTATTTGTGCTTTTAGGAGTATTCTTTGTGTACATTTTTTTGTTGGACATATTAGACAGCGACAACAATGGAACCCAGATGATTTGAGCCAAGGATGTTAAAGTTCACAGTCAGCATCTTAACCCCTAAGCCACAGGGGTGCCCCTTTTTTATTAGTTTTAAATCTAGCAGTGCACTGCTAGACGGTAGAAATGAAGAGATGCAGTTAAGTTTGCACATTATTTTGAAATGCACATATTTTAGTTCTGATCAGATTAAGGTACTGTTGAGACAATGACATAGAAACCAGGAAGTCCAGTTGGAGCAACAGATTACTGTGTTTAAAGGCAGTTTAGGCAGTATAACAGTTAACATGTTATATGGAACTGCAATGAGAACACCAATAAGGTGGAAAAGTAAGAAAGCTCGATGGCACCTTGACCATCTCCACTCCTACCAGCTTTCTTAGTTCAGGCATTGGTGGAACCATGTGCCAGCCATCGTTCCAGGAACCACCTGTCTGCCAACAAGGGTCTTGGCCTGCGACCCCCAGGACATGGATGGACTCCCAGCGCACAAGACCAAACAAGGAAAACGTCTCCCATCTTGATAGAAATACTCCAAGTGGCACACTAAGGTCTCGGGATACTCCGATCACACCTTCACCTTTAACTCCATTGCTGGCTCCCATTCGGAATTTGCAGGAGACCTCTCGAGGACGTCTAAATCGAATGTGAAGTCAGTACTGCTGAACTCCACCGTCAGTCAGCAGTGATGAGTCAAAGCAGCTGCTCCGGCCAAAGTCTTCCAGCTCAGCGGTAGTTTGGTGTTGTTTTTGTATCGTGGACAAGAGGGAATTTTAAATGTAAACGTCTTACAAAAAGGAGGCCCCTGCGTAGGCACCCCCACTGTGTCAGATAGGCTCCACTTTTAACACACACAGTGAGTTGTAGACCAGTGTGAGCTTCAATGCAAGGGGAGTTGATGGACTAACGTTCTTCCTGTAACACATTTTATGCCACATAAGCGATATAAATGTCTATAGAAATGTCCAGGTTCCACAAGATGGCTATGTAGGGCTAATTTCATGGCACAAACCACATCCAGCAACATACACCAATTTTTAAAGTTGTACTCACACATCTGCATAGTCTCAGTACAATAAGTAACTTCATAGGAGATTGCAACACTCTTCAAGCCATGTTTTTTAAGAGTTGCAACTTACATGTTTCTAAAAGCCAGCTTCCTTATAAAGTTTACAGACCTTGTGATGACTGTGTTTTCTCTCTGCGATAATGGATATTTTCCATCCCTATGATTATTTCACTCTTTAATCAAGTGAAAAAACCTGTTAGGATGTTAATGACTGCAACTTGAGGTGCACAAACTTAATTTCAGGGTCACAAACTAAAAACTGCAAATCACAGGATTAACTGTTGCTGTGCCGAACTAATATATAAATGAGGAGCAAGCTAACCATGTGCCTTTCAGTCCCTTTGGTTTTTGTGTTTATGCATGAGGAAAAGATAGTCCACACCTTTGCTAAAATCAATCCATGACACCACTGAGGGCGTACTTTGCATGAATAATAGGGCCTTTGTTGCTGGTGTGTAGGACAGTGATACACACTGTCATACACAAAATAAGAGTTTAGAACAGCTTCTAAGATATTAGCTCTTTAGTCAACACAACACGCCCTGCAGCAGGTGGACAGCAGCAGTACTGATCCATATTCTGCTGTTTGCCTTGTCACGGCTGTCAGAGGGGAGGAACGTGAGACGAATTGTGCTGCTTGTCCTGAGCCTACAAGGAATATTGATTGGAGTGTAAACACATGCATGCCTCCACACATGCATACACATATAAACAGGCACACAGAAGCTAGAGAAGAGTGAAAGTGTGGACAGATATATTTACGTGATTGATGGACAGAGAGGCTGCAGGAGCATGTGGGAAAAAGATCTTTATATTACATTCTTCATGGCTCTAAAGTATTCAAAATAGTAAATTCCTGTATGGAAAGGTGAGCTTTAGGCATTGTAGAAAAGAATCCAACTTCATTTCACCTTATTGACTGACTCACAGCCATTGATTACAGTAGCTTCTGCAGGAGATTCACCTCAAAGTCATCTATTCTGCATTTCTCATACTTCAGACAGTTTTTTATTGAATGCAGTTAGATTCAAAGGAATCCAGTGAGTATACAGAAACAGAAAACCAATATTTGTAGTCACTAAAAAGTTCTTTATTGCTTTAAAGGTGCAATATATGAGACACTGCACCAAACAACTATTTGCTATGTAAAGATATAGTGGAGTAATGGCGTCCTGATCAGAGAATGACGTCACACTCCCTCTGTGTGTGTTGTTCTCCGAGCTGCTCACTGTTTTGAAGTCCGGGACGGCTGCGCGTGCGTGTTAGTGCGTGTTAGTGCGTGTTAGTGCGTGTTAGTGCGTGTGAGTTCCTCCGTGTTTATAAAGAGACTGAGAGAGTGACGCCCACGCAGCATTGTAAAAGCATTCAGCTGAAGGTATTAATTGATTCCGAGCTGACTGAGCTCACCACCAGAGACTCCGGTTCGTTCTGTTATTTCCCTCCAGTCTCTCTTCTTTTCCCCCTCCCCTCTCTGTACGTTCATGAAGTACATTTCCCCTCCAGTCAGCAGTCAACGTGGACGAAGAGAGACTATACCCAGAGAGGTCGGCACCTCCGCGGCTCGCTGCTGCAGACAGGTTGAGAAGTGAGAGTGAAGATAAATCCACTTTTTAATCCCAAAAGTTTAAAAATAAACTCTGAGCTCTCCTCCCGCTGGTAAACGGCTCCAGATCAGAGCAGAATCCGGTGTGACTCCGGGTGTTTATACCTCCAGAAGCTCCAGCTCTTCCCCGGCTCTCTCCTCCAGAGCTCCCCAGCGTAGAGAGGCAGAGAGAGGCAGCGGGTAGAGCCAGAATATTTTCACATCTAACCAAACCAGAGTTGGTGTTTGGAACAGTGCAAAGACTAATCAAGGCGGTTTTGGTGAGTTTTACTTTGTTTCTGTCCAGTTTGAAATGTGTTTTACTTTGAGGTAAGTGATATAACTGCTGTTTCTGGTTAGGGGGAGGTGTGGCCAACGTGCCAATTTGGTTTGGTCTGAGATGCTGGTGCTATTGCAACATCTTGTAGCAGTGAATATCGTATATAGAACCTTTAAAAAGGTTCACTGATTCACTGAACAGCTTCAAGTAAGACTAAACTTATCCTGGTTTCAAAGTCTTAGTTTTATCTGGTACAGCTAGTTGCAGATGGTCTTTGTTGTCCCCTCTCCTTTCCATTTGCCCATGGAGTCATTTTCCCCCCTCAGAAGAAGCCATTTTCTGTAGTTCATCCTTGGAAAGCATGAAAAACTCTGACAGAGGTAATCCTAAAACTGAAAAAGCTTTTGAACTAAGTGACATAATTGTGCTTGAGTTAAACTCAGCTTTTTGTCTGTCACCTGACATTGTCAAGATAAAATGTCCCCTCCTGGAAATAATCCCTCAAAAACATCACTTTATCATTTCCCATATGATTACTTTAGAAGATGTTGTTTGTGTTTTATAAAAAAAAAGAATAACAGTTCACATAACAGCGGCAAAGGATTATTAATCTTGATTGTTTCTGATTAATTGTTTCACTATAAAATGGCAGAAAATAGTATATTATATTCCCATTTCCAAGAGCCCATGGTGATGTATTAAAATTACTTGTTTTGTCCAACTTGCAGTCTAAAGCTCAAGAGATACTCAATTTATAACCATATAGAACAGAGTAAAACTGCAAATTGCTACGTTTAAGAAGCTGGAACCAAAGAATATTTGGCATTTTTGCTTTATAAATGACTTCAACAATTAATGAGGCATCAAAATTGTTGTTGATTAACTGATGAATCGACTCATATTAATAATAATAGGTCATATTAGTTAACATGACAGTAACTCAGCCCTATTTTTACAATTAGGATCATTGAAAAACACACAAAATGTCAAACTTTATGAAAGTAAAATATAGATAAGCTATGCTATCTTAGCTAATGCTAAAGCAGCTCATTAAATACGATACAACATGACTGGAGGATATATAAAACTATGTGTAAATACACACACTGGTATTGTCCTGAAAAATACAGGCATCTTCACAGTCTTCCAGCAGTTTCTTGGAAGAACAGTGCCTTTCTGTTTCCCACCAAAGAACATGGTCATTCCCTTTCAACTCCATAATCCCCCCTCAGGCCACCTTTTCAGGTTGTTCATGTGACGTGAAAGACATCAATGCAAAGAATCAGCTTCTCTACTTCCTCTATTGACTGTGCGATCTTAACAACTCTTCATCGACCTGCCGCTCACTGACCTCATCTGATCTGCTCTTCCGCACCTCCGGTAACCCCTGAAAGTCTCTGCTCGAGTGGTCAGGCAACAATAGGAACAACAGGACCAAGATTATTTATTGGACAGCTTGGGACTGATTGACCACCCTGCTTGGATCATTTTTCTCAACCACAGTAAGAGTCTAGAAAGTATTAGTAGTACGTAAAAAAAAAAAAAAAATCTGCAGGAGCAGTGATTTAAAAGTGAAATGACATCAAAATTTCAGAAAATGACTGCATCCATGAAGTTATGCGCCCTGATAGCTGTGACTCAGCTTCGACAGTGTTCAACTTATGACTGAGACATGTAAATGACCCATATACAGACCTTTAAACTACTAGGGTACGCTTGCAGGGGCATTCCACTGGCTACATTCAAACCCTAAACTTAACATTATTCTGATACCCAAGGTACCTACTTCCTTTGTTGCCTTTAAAATTCCCCTTAAGTAAGATCAAAATGAAAGAAGAAAAAAAATCACACTGTATGACAATTTCAGATAAACACTGTGTATCTGCTTGCTTCACTTTAGCAATATTGCCATTTATATTGAAAGAAGACAGCTTATGTTTGTATCATTGCATTGCATGGAAAAACAGATGTATTAACACATGTCCTTGTAATTCAGCAGGACACATTTGGTAATTTTTTCAGTCAGTTTAGTCCAGACTAAAATATAAAACAGCTATTATTGGATGGATTAAATTCAAATGGTCTCTCCTGTGGCTGCTGTGTGACCCCTAAGGAAGGAAGGAGTTTAGTATTTCTACTACAGGGTAAAGTGTGGATTCATTTTCCCATTTCTTTACTGCTCTGAATACCTCACTTGGATTGTTATTTCTGCTGAACTTTCCTTCACCTGTCGAATCAACAAGACATGGGTTAAAATTTCAAAACATACGTCTGTAAAGTTCCATTTGTAACTTACAAACTTTTGATGAAATTTCACACGTCTTTTAGTAGATAAACACAGTTCTGCTCTTTGATTTCAGTTAAAGACAAATGTCTTCTTGACCTTTCACAGACTCCTGTTTTATTACTCTGTTATCATGTTAAACATTTGGTTTTGTTTAAATCAGAGACATTTGTCTGGTTTGTATGCTGGTTTCAAATACCTTGAAAGTCCTTGAAAATATCTATAGTGGGATATTAATGCTCTTTCCTCCCTCAGGAGTTACTTTGCCAGCAGGAGGCGGCTGGTTGTTCTGGGTGTGTGTGAAGAATGATGCTGCTGAAGTAAAATGGTGTGTGCTCAGCATGTTAAATGCTAAAATTTCAAACAAAGAATGAATTGATACATTCATTGGAATCTTGTGGATTAATGCATCTAGCTGCTTCCTCAGGCCTATTATTTTCTCTGCTCAGGCCTTTGTGGCACATCGAGTCAAGATTTTGATTAAATGGTTTCCTTGGAAAGCAGTTGAAGCAATTTCCCCCACACTGCAATTTAGAGAGCGAGATGCACGAACAAGCTAAGTTGAAGTGGAGAGGAAAACAAGGAAATCTCACTCTTGCTGTGATTTCAAGCACGCACACTGAATGCAGGGAAATATTTCCTTCTTTTTAGTGCAGAGTGGAACAAGAGCCTGTAACAGAAACATTTATATACTTTTGAGGCCCCCCACCCCGCCAAACCCGGCATCGAAAACACCTGAGGCTCCATTAAGCTGTTGTTTAAACACCCAGGTGCAGAGACAAGTGAATCAGCTGCCTGTTGGGATTTCCAAAAACACAAAAATGAGTCAGAGCACCTCAGAGAGTTGAATGTGTGGTCCTGCGGAGTTTAATATGTAGAGCAAGGCACTTTCACCAGCAGGATTCAGGGTTCCTTTTGGTGGCACTGCCCACTCTAAAACACACAGACCAGACATAAACAGTGTGCTTCATTTCAATCCTATTGTGTTTGTTCAGCTTATGGGGAGCACAGTAATTGGGTAATTAGATTAGAGACAGTCTTGTGACCCAAAGGTTGTTGTTCAATCCTCCCATTGAGCTGGGAATCAGGTGGAGAGGGTGAATGAACATTCAACTTCCCATTTGTTCCAGTGGTTAAGTGCAGTAGAGAACGAGTTTTGTTGGAGTTATGCAGCTTCATTATGAATGAAGATATACAGTAACAAATGGTAAAATTAAAATTGTAAGAAAGAGTGTAAATGATTAATAAAAAAAAAACCCAAACATTCCAATGATAGGAACAGGACAGGAACTAAAAGCAGTAAGATTTCCATGCCATGATTATGTTTGATTTATAATCATTTGGACAACTTTGACCTTTTTTAGCCACGTAGGGGCAGCACAACTGTTAACACAAAATTTAAATATTGGCCGACTCCGTAATGTTTGTGTGTGTAGTGGACTGTTGCCAATTATTTAATAAGAAAAAATGTAAAAATAAAATCTGTGAGTGCTTTCTTAAGTTCAATATTCATTTTTTAGCTCTGGTTTGGTCTCCACCAACCCCTGAGGGAATATCTGGCTCTTTACCTGCATAACACTCTACTCAGCCAAGTGCTGTGTACAGCTACCTGCTGCTGTGACAAAACAAAACAATGAGCTAAAAGATACTGAGACGCTCCATAGACGTGAGGTACACACGGGTGATAATTCTATGTGGGTTCATCACTACGACTGGCATCTTTCACATTACACAGTCAGTCTTATTGTTAATAAATAACAAATAATAAAAGCTTAATTAGAGCAGCTTTAATTACAAAATTGCATTAAGTCATTGTAGAAGACTTAGTTGAATCTTAGATATCTGTGATGTAATTTAACCACATGGAGATTTCTGTGACAGTTGACATGCTTCCATAATGTCTTCCTCTAACAAAACATTTGGAGTTGAAAGAGACTTGAAACCACTTCATAAATGGTGCAAACAATTATTTAGGTCTTGTTACCTTCTAAAAACAGTTCACATCACCTTCCTATGCACTCGAGCAGCCATAGTTAAGATACTGTTTTCAAACTGTTTCACATAATTCTGAGCCGTTATTAGAAATGGTGATATGTTTTAATAACAACAATAAAAATGTCTCCCCAATCCAAGAGAGGACAAACACTCATACAATGTCATACTCTAATATAACCAGCACACAATTTCATGTCATGTCACACTTTACAGAGATAAGATCATTTCATGCCAAAACAAAATTTCTAGAAATAACCTGATCAAAAGGTGTCGCTATTTAAGGCGGAATTTGAGTTTTTTTATAAATGAGGCCCCAGTTTTGAGTGTCTAAAACACAAGTGTGAAAAAAGAAATGTAAAAACTAAGCACGAAACCCTGCCCTGTGTAAAATAAGAGCTTCTGACCGTTCTTGTGCAACAGTTTCATCAGAGTGAGACCCCAGATGCAGAGACGCACACACAGGCAGATGGATGTTCCCCAGCTTTATTCTCACATGGAGGCATTAAAACACAACCAGACTCTGGGGACAAATTTAAAAACCTCGCTGCAATGTGACAGACTGAATGAAGAAACAAGTGCCTCCTGTCCTCTCCTGTGTAGAAATGGCCAAAGAGTGAAAGATTCAAACTGAGGAACTGTAATAGGCAGATAACAAAAGGTGCAAACTACGAGAGCAATCAACACAAACTGTACTGATTAACACAGAGAGTCAAACCAGAGAAAGGAGTGTTAATCCTTTAGATGACAACAATGAGCCTGTGTTCAGAGACAATTCAAAGCTAAATTTCATCTCACTACTTTCTCAAATTAGGCTTTTTTGTCTGACGTGAGTAGCCAGTTGACAAGTTCTCCAACTGACAGTACAGATGTTTACTGTATCAACACACACCCACTCTATGTGTGGAGTATGTCTGTGTTTGACAACTCAGGCAGACTGATTTCTTAACTTACAGGGAGCTCCTCCAGACTTTCTCATTTTTCCATTGTCTCTGTATGTAATAAAATGGAGTCATAAACAACTCAGAACTGCAATGTTTTGCTCAAGTTAAAACATCTTTGGCTCAGTTTGTGGTGCATATATTTCCAATCAGTGTTTGTCTGCATTCTTGCCTCTTCTAAATTTCACTTTGTGTCGCTTAATGCAGCTGAATGGCGTTCAAGTGGGATTAAACAAGGACTGGAAACTATAGCTGCTCCACTTCACTCAAATATCTGGCAGCGCCCAATTCCCATGCGCTGCTCAAGTCAATGATGGATTACAAAATTGGCATACTGAGCACAGGCCATGACCTCAAGGAGTCAGGGGGCTCTTACAGTTTTTCTGTATTGCTAAAACACTAAACTCCATTCTCTGAACCAAATGCTCAGTGGTCTGAACCCATTTATTGAATCAATCACTCTTTTGGCAAAACCATTAACAATTTTCACCTAGTTAGACACAATAAACAGAGCATCTCTGTGTTACTGACATATTGCATTGCAAAGTGAACAGAAAGTTGTTCCCAAACATTTTAAAACCAAGGAACCCCATTATAATGAGATTTCTTTATGGCAATTATACAAAAACTTTCTGTGGCATTACTGTGTATTTTAATGGACGTCTTGGTAACACTTTATTTAAATAATTCTGCTTGATTTCTTATAATTTCCTAAAAAGTTTCCTGGAAAGAACTATTTAATCTGGCACTAACTGTAGGTAAAATAGAGGCTACTGGTACAATTCCAATTAACTTATTCCTTTTAAACATTGAGCTTGCATGATGTAGAGCCTTTCAGTCAGTAAACAAAAAATGCAGAAACAAATGTGATATTTTTATACAGGGTATGGAAGTATGAGTTTTTGATAATAAATTTATGATGAATAAATATTTATATGGGTTTAAATAGAGCAGTTTTCCCAAGGAAATTCCTCTGGAAAATAAACAACTGCTTTTAAATGCAACATAACTAACTAAACAATCTAAACTAACTAACCTTGTCTCTATTTTCCCTATAAAGAATTACAAATTACAAATGTTCCAGAAATTATAGGAAATAACAGAGCTGTAAAATGTTACAGAGATTTTAAGGTTTTTAATATGAATGATTTTGGTGCTTACTACTTTTTACTATTGATTTTGTCTGAAAATGTAATTCAGCAATATGCTGCCACTGTATGCAAAGAGCTTAAGGTGCTCAATTACTTGTCTTCCTTTAGTGTACTGATTAAGAGACAGCTGTACTTTAAATAAGACTGACCTTTCACCAATTAGCTGAAGTATCACTGAAGTCCTCCAGCAATGCACCAGATTACACATATTGTTTCCTCAGGCCCCGATGGGCTTCACTGGATTGAGCTCTCTAGTGTGGCTCCTCTATTTGTCGTTTAAATGCAATGTTATTGCAATGCTCACAAACAGAGTTCACCCCTGAGTGCTTAGCTCCTTTTCCACAGTGAGTGCTATCCTTGCCTCATCGCTCTGCAGTGCTCCAGCCTCGGGGGAGCTTTTTTTAATTCTCTTTCCATGCAGGAATGCAGCTTCTCTTTTCATAAACAGACTTGATATCAATGCAGGAAGCTCAAGCGGAGTATGGAATGCCAACACGAGGGAAGGAAATAGATTGTAATTGGCAGATACTCTCATTCTGAGGCAGCAGAGAGAATGGCAGCTTTGTTGTCATCAATTGAAAGCCATTCATTTGCACCTGTGGGGACTCAAAGCCCCTAAAATGGCAGATTAATTTCATTGGTTTTATTCAGGAGAATGTACAGTGAATTTACACACAAATACTGAGCACATTAATTGATTGTTAATCACTCTTGGGTTAAACGTTTCAGATCATGTGTACATGCCTTGTAGTTGTCATGTCAGCCTCATATCTGAATGACAAAACTTGTTATTTTTTAGTGCCTTCCAAAAGAACCCAACTGACTGTATATGGTTAAGGTCTGGTTAAGTTTAGGAAACTAAAACTATTGAGTTGTGGTTAGGGAAAGATCAATCATTAAAAGAAACCAGTGTGATGTTGGTAGGTGATGGTATGTCAAAAGCTGTTTCCGTGTCGAAGTCACATGCGTTGTTCAGCTAATCATCACCTTGATCTCTAAGGGTGCAAAGTGAATTTGAATGAATTTGGACTTATTACACTTCTAAAATTCAAGTTGAGTCTGAACACATCCAGTTACAACAGAATGTGCCACAGAAAAAATCATTTGTGCGTCCTTGCAAAATGGATGGTGCTGGAAGCTTGGTGATGTACGGACTACTTGTGGGTGTAGACCTTTTTCATATCCAACATTTTGACTCGTCGCAGCAGGAATAGCACAGGTGGAATTCATAACATTAACGATGGTTCAGATCCATTCAATTATCCAAGGAAGCCACACTGGTGAACCACCATGCACTATACCAGGGTCACGAATTTGGAAAAACTAAATGGAATTCAGCCACCATTAATGTTATTAATTGCACCTGTGCTTTTCCTGCTATGACATGTCAAAATGTCATAGCAGGGAAAAAGGTCTACTGCACTGGCCACCATTGGCTGTTGCTTGCTCCATTTGTGGCAAAAAGGATATAAAGAGGACATTTAAGCTCTATGGTTGCTTCTCCTTCAGCAGAGTAGAGCGTATAAAGTTGGATGGTGAAATATCCAAACAGTTTGAAACTACTCAATGGAGATCACCAAAATTGAAAGCAAGTTAATTTTACTTTCCTTGAAATGAATTGATTTTGGTGTGAAACTTTGTTGTTGTAAATGCTGATATGATATAACAGCAACACGCTGCTTCTGCCTTGGTGTTGAGGAAGGACAGTTAAGGCCTGGTCACATATGAAAGTGGTGCAGAAAAGTTCATCTGCATGTCCTCACGAAAAGGGTGGTGCTAGAAACTGCTAGAAACCACTAGACATGGTGATTATTCGCAGGGATAGTTGGTAAACTACTTTAGCTGGCAAGCTACCCACTAACATGTTAGCCAGCTGGGGGCATGCTAGTTCTATTCAGTCATCAAGCTAGTTAACTCGGTCACTGACGGAAAAATAAGGTACGAGACCTATTTTCACCATTGACTCCTGTCTCATAACTGTCTACAAGCCTCTTTTGTGGAGCGGTTTATACTCAGACAGAGGAGGTTAGGCAACAGCCGATTGTGCTACACGATAGCGTCCTCTATTTTGTGTTATTGTCGCTCTGTTGAGGACCACCTTGGTAAAAGCCATCAGCATCTGTCTCGTTCATCATTTTCATCCACTCATTCTTGTGTGGCAGACAGCAAGGAAACGAGGTTGAAAATTATTTTCACCCATATCTAAAAAATTATGAGGAGTATACTCCATTTCTGGTTTCCGCAATTATCACAAATGTAAAGAGATGTTTTACAGCCTCAAAGCTAACACTGACTCATTTGACCTGGGTTGTGAATAGAGAATGCTCTCTTTCTGGATGCTTCAAAGGAATCAGCGGTCCTGTTGTTATCAACGGAATGCATTCATTAGCACCTGTGGGTATTCATTCATAACAGACTCATCAATGCATTTCATTTATTTCCCGTGTTGTACTGCATGTTTGCACATACTTTATATAGTAATGAACAGTCTCTAAAGCCTTAATGAAAAGTGCTTCAATCTTCAAAGCTTGTTGTCTTCACTTTGGTCATGGATTGATAAAAAATAAAGGCTCTTCTGTAGATTTAGATATCTGTAGTTTTTAATAGCTTTTAGTTGCTTAAAGGCAGGCAGGTGGTGGCATATGTATCAACTTGTCACTGAGATTAAAACAAAAGTTAAAAGATGGATGAAAGTTAAAGGGAAATTCCATTAAAATGTCCACTTTGATTTATTTGATAGAAAGACGCCTCCACAGAGACTCTTAATGTAATTATGTGCAGATAAGTTTTCAGATTTGTGGAGTGCTGATGTGAATGTCATCTTTTATGAATATCGCTCTGAAGCTGAGCTATTTGAAATTCTACCTTAATTCATGTGAACGGTGGTTTTGAACTTTGAGAGTACTGTGAAGCCTTTCATGGTTTGAATTTCACTCTAAAATCATCATCGAATTATGACAGACTTGGAGCTTTTAGCTGAGAACTAATTCTCTTTGACATCCTGAGATGTGTACCGTAGACCCTCTAGCAAATAAACAGGAGATGACACAGCATTTGAAGCTCCTGGTGTATTGAATGAAGCTTTCAGCAGCTTTTGGCTCTGCATGTTGTTTTGGAGTTATCATTGCAAAGACAGAATAAAACCTGTTTACTTTGGGTCTTCAGGCGCCCGATCATGTAGTTGCATAGCAACGGCTTGGAATGGAAAATGAGTTGACCTGTGCATCATGAGCCTCCAGCTCACCAGCCAGCACCGACTCCCACAATTCCATTGGTAATGTACCTTGAGTTAGGAAAACACTGAAAGCCATTTGGCGGGAAGCTGCACTTTATGTAATGAGTTTGGAGATAATCTATTTAATGTAAAATAAGATTACAGTTTTTGCCAACTGCTTACACACTTGTTGCAGAATTTGGTTCATCGTGCCAAAACTCTACACACAAGCCAAATAAGACACAACACTTGGAGCTAAACATCTCACTTCTTTGTCAAAATGAAACTCTGTAATCACAACCTAACAATCCTTTTTCAAAATGGCATTTTTGCAACAAAATGATGCACACATGCAGCGTGTGAGTTTCTCTTTCAAAGCAGCAACAACACACTGCTAGACTTCATACAAAACACTGCTGTCTTTAGTACTTTGTATATCTTTTTAATTTTCTCATACAGGCTTCTGTGAAACATTGTTCCACTACTGAACATCTACTCACACTTCAATGAACACTCAAATAGAAAGGCTTCAGAAAAAAAACCAACCCAAAAAACCCCAAGAATTACAGCACAGCAATCAATACAATATTGGAAGCATGTTTCCGTCTATTGCCTGGCCCCCTTCTTTGTTCTTGTCCTCCTCCTCTCCATCTCTTCCTCTTCTTCTCGCTTTCACTGCCTGCATGTTTGCAAAGTTGTCACAGAAGAGGTGAGCTTACCTGAGGTCTGTTTGTGGTGCTAAGGCTCAGACTGATTGGTGTTTAGTTAGTGTATAAGTGTTTTCATGTGTGTCAATTTCATGAATGTTTTGCATTTTGAATAGAAGTGTTTTCCCAGTGATTGCAAGAGGTTTCATTCTTGAACAAAGTGTCTAATGTAAAAAACAATGTGTAGTGCTTTGCAAGAAGTGTGTTGCAGAGTTGCAAACAAAGTGCAAAGCAGAAAATGTCTTTTTTGGTGCCTTTGTTAAAGGCAGGGTTACGAAAGTTAAAGGTTTTGATGCTTTTGTCTAAGCATTCACTTTCAGTGTGTAAGCAGTTGGCAAAAACTGTAAACTTTATTGATTCTTATGGATAAAGTTCTGCCAATGAAGCAGCAAAAGTGAAAACATGAGCAGAATATAAAATAAGTTTTTCAAACACAACAAATAATAGAAAGAAACTCATTAGTGCAATAAGGTGAGGTCATGTAAACAAGCTACTGATAACTTCAATACATGTTCAGTGGACTGAAAACTGTGAAATAAGGGAAATAATATAGATTACTTACTGACATTAATTAATTTAGGTATGTGTGTGTCACCGTTGCACTGTGGAGTGCTGTGGAAGGGTCATGCTAAAGTGTGTGAACTCAGAAAGGTTGCTGTGCTAAAAACAAAAAATTAACCTTAAAAACTCAAGATATAGGATCCACTTAGCTTTTTTCTGAGCTTTCAATCCCATTTCACTGTCCTCATCAGCTGACAGAGTTTCAGTTGTCATTTTGTAACTGAAGTTCAGTGAACTTAGCCATCTATTCAATTCAATTCAATTCAGTTTTATTTATATAGCGCCATATCATAACAAAGTTATCTCAGGGCACTTTGTCATAAAGAGCAGGTCTAGACCAACTCCTTATGTGTACAGAGACCCAACAATTCCCACCAAGAGCAAGCACAAGCAACAGTGGCAAGGAAAAACTCCCTTTTAACAGGAAGAAACCTCCAGCAGAACCAGGCTCTGGGTGGGCGGTCATCTGTCTCGACCGGTTGGGTTGAGAGAGAGAGAGAGAGAGAGAGAGAGAGAGAGGACAGTGAACATGCAGTAGCACAGCACAGTTCAGTTCTAGATACAGATGTAAAGCAGTAGTGGAAATAGTATTAATGTTAATACAAATAAAAGTAATAGCAATGTGATAGTAGTAATACTAATAATAAGTCCATAGACAGCAACAACAGCAGCAACTGCCGAGCAGCAGCACGGGGGCAGCAGATGGCCCGCATCACAGATCCAGGCTCTGCAACCACAGATCACAGCTCCGCAACCCCAGATCACGACTTTGTAGCTCCGCAACCCCAGATCACGACTCTGTAGCTCCGCAACCCCAGATCCAGACGCCGTAGCTCCGCAACCNAGAGAGAGAGAGAGACAGAGAGAGAGAGAGAGAGAGAGAGAGAGAGAGAGAATGAGGAAAGTGAACATGCAGTAGCACAGCACAGTTCAGTTCTAGATACAGATGTAAAGCAGCAGTATTGGAAATAGTATTAATGTTAATACAAATAATACTAATAACAATCTGGTAGTAGTAATACTAATAATAAGTCCAGTAATAACAATAGCAGCAGCGGCTTCCGAGCAGCAGCACGGGGGCAGCAGGTGGCCCGCAACCACAGACTGTGAGGCAGCGAGGTGATGTCTCACTCCGACTCATTTCAGGAAACATAAACACAGCGGGGCCTGTTCACATTGGGTTGTTGTCATGGGCATATTGAGATCTAATTAGTCAGTGGTGGAGGAAGTATTCAGTTTTTAACTTACTAAGTAAGAAAAACGAAATACTAAGTCATAACTATGAATTAGTTAGATGGAATTATTTAATACTTGCTAAAAAAAATAATTAAATACTTTGTCAAAATTATGATTTATGTGAGTCATCTTCTGTATTGACGATCTTTGGCTCAACAAAAAAGCGGATGTTCCATTTCCCATCATCCACCGCGGCACATTTCTCTGTCCAGCTGTGTGTAGCTACGGTTCGGGCGACAACACCCGAGACAAATGTCTCCGTTGTTAAGGGGAGTTTCGGTCTAAGCGGATCAGTGCAGCGGATCCCGGTGGACTGATAACCTCTCTGACGACGGATGCCGCTCGCGGGGCGGAATTCTGCCCGGAGGAGGAGAAAAAACCCGGATGAGAAGCCCCCGGGGCAACCCGGGGAGTCTACTTCTGCTCAGGTACGGAAAGCTAACCGTGTTAGCATGCTAACAAACTGAAACTGTTGTGTTTGTGATCGAGCTGCAATATCTACCACATCATAGCGAGCACGTACTGCTGGTTATCGCTGCTTAAAGTTGTTGGGTAAAATACCGATTAACGTGTTTGAAGCGAACAGAGAAGAAAACATTTGAGGCTGCCAGTGCTAGCAGAGATCACTGTCTCTGTTATTCAGTGTTAGCATGCTAGTCTGGTAGCAGCTACTAATGTCAGTAGTGTAGTTTTGTTCTCTCCTGCCGGAGGTGGTTTTTGTTTTATGGGCAGACCCAAACCTCGAAAGACTAAAATCAAAGTAGGAAACTAAAGTGCAGGGTATAAATCGAGAGGGTACGAATTAGTTTCGTTCTCCGTTAGCTTGTTTTGCTGCACCAACGATATGCGGTCTGAAGTGAGGCAGTAGACAGTGTATTATGGTATTTACTTAATAACTTGTTATAAACACTGCTGCCACACAAAGTAAAACCCAAATAAAAGTCAGGAGAAATTCAGCTGCTTCTGGCCCTCTGGGGGTTTGATATGTGTTCTTTATTGGAGAGAAACATGGTCATATTTAGATAAGAATTTACTTGAAAGTTACGATGCAGCGCAGAAAGAGGGGATGTGCTGAAGTCTGCTGCAACACTGACAGCTGGTCATCAATGACCAAATTCTAAATCCATCTCACTGTCTGTCCCTTGTTTTCTGTGTATGTTCAGGTGATGGCGCCCACGCGGATGAAACTGCGCGTGCGTCAGCGTAATAATAATGCTGCCGGAGGTGCAGGTGCTGCAGCCGGAGGCGGTCAGCCGGGGGAAGAAGAGGAGAGGAGGCGAGAGAGCGGCGGGCGCAACAGCAGGAAGAAGAACACCAACAATACTTCTAACGCAGCTACTGCCACCTCCTCCTCCTCATCTCCTCCCTCCTCCTCCGCCTCGGCCTCTGCCCGGGCAGTAATAGCGGCAGAGGAGGCGTCACCTGACTCCAAGTGTCCAATCTGCCTGGACCGCTTCAACAACCTGGCATACCTGGACCGCTGCCTGCACCGCTTCTGCTTCCCCTGCATCCAAGAGTGGTCGCACAACAAGGCCGAGTGTCCACTCTGTAAGCAGCCCTTCACCTCCATCCTGCACTCGGTCCGCGCCGAGGACGACTTCAAGGAGTACACGCTGCGGCCGGCACCCGCCAACAGCAGCGTGGCCGCCACTGTTGCGATGGTGGCGGCAATGGCTTCAGCAGCGAGGAGCGACCACCAGATGAGGCTGATGCTGAGGAGGCACAGAGCAGTAGACAGTGGAGAGACGACCACAAGGAGGCGGAGGAGGGAGAGGGGAGGAAGAGGCGCAGGAGGCAGGAGGGCGGGGGTGTGGGAGTGGTACCTTGATTCTCCTCCTCTTGCTCTTCCTCCTCTACCTCACAATCCCGTCGTCTCTCCCGTTGTTGCTGAGGACAGTGAGGAGGGAGAAGACCTGGAGGAGCAGAGGATGAGGGGAGGGGCTGATCTGGCGGAGCGTGGCGTGATATTTGAGGGGCTGACAGGACTCGGGGGGGCGGTGGTACCTGTGGCCCCCAATGACCGGGCGTCTCGGCAGCTGATGACTCGTTTGGTGGCGAGGCAGCGGCTGCAGCGAGAAGGTGGAGCTGTGCGTCGGCTGAGGGAGAGAGAGACAGTGGCCTTCCGCCGTGCCCTCTACCGCAGCGGCATACGGGTCCGCAGCGTCACCGGGGTCGGTAACCAGGGGCAGCAGCAGCGTGACATCACAGCAGACAGCTTCCGCCGGCACCCCACCCACCTGAACAGACTCCGCCCCTGGCTGCGACGGGAGCTCACGGTGCTGTATGGTGCGCACGGCTCGCTAGTCGACATTGTCCAGCGCATCATCATGTCACGGCTCGCTCGCCACGGCCTGGAGGACACGCCCACCATAGAAGAAGAGCTGCGACCTTTCCTATTGGCCCGCACCGACCACTTCCTGCACGAACTGGTCAGCTTCGCCCGCTCGCCGCTCAGCCTGGAAAACTACGACTTGCAGGCGGTGTACGAGCCGCCGGCCACCGCCCTGGAGCTGGATGGGATGAGCAGCTCCAGTGACAGCAGCTCCGTCATCGCCATTTCAGAGGGTGAGGAAGAGGAGAGGCGGACCGGAGGAAGATCAGAGGAGGGGCTGCTGGGGAGGGCGGGGGAGGTCGCTTACGACGACGTCATCCAAACAGGAAGCTGCCTCAGCCTGTCGGCCTGGGACGACGAGACTCCAGGCCCCTCCTACTCCACCGCCGAGCCTTCGTGTTCGCTAGCCCCGCTGTCGTTCAGCCCCGCCCAGGAGGCAGCCAATGAGGATGGAGGAGAGAAGCGGGAGGAGGAGTGGGAGGAGGAGTGTCTGATTGTCGGATACAAGAAGCCGATAGCGGAGCGGACTCCTGAACTGGTGCAGCTCTCCTCCGACACCGAGGAAGAGGTGAAGGAAGAGAAGAAGAAGGAGGAGGAGAACACGGCTGAGAAGCTTCCTCCCCTCCCCTCCACCACTCCTCCCCTCTCTTACCTACCCACAATCCCTCCCTCCACATCAGGCGCCTACAGAGACGAGCAGGACAGTCCGAAGGAGAGAGACGGCAAGGCGGGCGGGCGTGGCTCACGTGCACGCTCCTGGTCGGACAGCTCGGGAAGAAGCAAGCACTCTGTGTGCATGCTCAGCTTGGCGATGCCTGGAGAGAGCGAGCGGCGGGAGAGAGAGAGCTGGAGGGACAGGAAGCAGTCTGGCAGCGAGGCGGCAAGAGAGAAGAGGAGGAGGAAGAGGAGGAAAAGAGGGCAGGAATCGAGCAGTGACCGGCTGAGGAAGAGCGGCACTCTGTATAACCCAAACCGCTCCATTTATCCTGCCATGATGCGTCACCGCTCCCGCTCCCACTCCCCCTCGCCGTTTCGCTCCAGCGTCGAGTCTGGCTCGCCGCTGCCACCCAGCCCGCCAGACTCCAGCTGGGAGTACCACTGCTCCCAGGTTTCCCCTCTCACCAGCTCGGTGTCCTCACCCTCCTGCTCCTCCTCCTCCTCACCCCTCTGCTCCTCCCCACAGCCGTCTTCACAGACGCCGCCGACGCCCTCGCTCTCCCCCAGCGACCGCAGCAACAATCACCACGGAGAAAAACCCGGCGGGAAGAGGAAGTACAAGAGCCGCCACCTGGACAGCGATGACAAGGACCCCACCTGGATGCCGAGTAGCAGCCACCACAGGGAGAAGAGGAGGAGAAGGAGGGAGAGAGATGGAGGGGGGAGAAGAGAGAGGCAGAGGAGTGACGCTCACAGGGAGAGAGGCGGAGACAGGTGAGAAACACTTCCTGTTTCTGTTTTGACTGTACCAATATTTCTGTGCCAGAAATCCCCAAGATTCGTTTTTTCTTAACATTAAATCAAAGCTGCTGTTTTATCAGTTCATTTATGAACAAACCGTTCTCTGGTTGCAGCGTGAGGATTGTCTGCTTTTCTCTGTGTGCTCAATGCAGCCCAAAGTCGGGACCGTGACATAATAAATTGCTCTTGCGGCTGTCTGTCTTACTCCTCGCCAGATGTTGGCTGTTTGCCAACTGAAAAGAGGATGAAGAAGAGATTAAGCTGTTTTTCTTTTGTTCAGGTGTTTAACTGTGGACAGACGTCTCTGCTGAAACGACCTGAAATGACGTGTAGACGCAAGACCTTTTTTTTTTCTTTTTTTTTTTACATGTTTTAAAATTTAGACAGCTGAATGTAGAGGTAGTCTCAGTCGCCCACTGTAACTTATGGATGTAAATGTCCTTGTTTCCTGTCTGTCCTCTCGCAGCAGCAGGAGGTGCAGAGAAGACCGGAGTCCCAGCGTGGAGATCATCTACGAGGGCACCATCACCTCCAACACAACGCAACCCCCTGCCCGCAAACGCCGCAGGAAACGACACCGCAAGACGCAACACAGCAGGTATAGCATGTAAACATAAATAAACATATGATGGAACTGTGCCGACAAAACAACTGTAGGAGACGCTAGATCTGACTAAAACTAATTAGTGATGACATAAGACTAAGATCAATTATTTATACGACCACGTATGACAAAAAAAAAAATCATATTCTCACATTTAAGATGCTGGAACCAGCAAATGTTTCATATTCTTTCTTAAAAAATGACAAACGATTCAATTTTTAGTTGCGATTAATTTTCTGTCGATTGACTAATTGTTGCAGCTCTCGACTTTCCCCGGACGGTATTGAACTTTAGTAAAACCCTGTGTCTCTCTCTCAGCTCTCCGGTTATCATCACCCTCGACAGCGACAGCAGCCAAGACGACGTCAACAACAGAAACAACAGCAGCAGCAGTCCACTCAGCAGCCAGCAGACCGTCGATTTCTCAGAACTTACTCCTCTCCCATTGGTGCATTCTGCCGGTGTGGGCGGAGCCTTGAATGCAGAAATTGGCGAGCTTCCTGTTGACATCCTGGACCGAGCATCTGACGGGTCTGAGACCGAGCCAGCCGGCCAATCCGAGGCCGCAGGTCCCATCGCCGTTGACAACAGCGACAACAGTGATCATGACGTGGATGTGGAAAACGTTGAAGAGAGCGGTTCACTGCTGGGATCTGATGATGATGAAGGACCAATGAGAGAGGCTAATACAAAGGCAACCACTGCCGCTAATCGGAGAGAAGCAGGGGCTGTGGACGGTGGCTCTCGGCCAACAGGAGAGAGCGATGCTGCCCCCACAACAACAGATGTGGTTTGCAAAAGAGACTCCGAGGTCTTGACCTCAGACAGCCGTTTGCTAGCATCTATCCTCAATGACTTGAAGGGAATCACTGCACCTAAACGTGACCTTTCTTCGAACTTTAAGCCCAGTTGCTCACCTGACACCAGAAAAAAGCGTTGCAGGGATCATTCAAACCAGGACGACTGGTTGGCTGAGACGAGACATCCCAACCCCAATTTGCCTGAGCGGCAACAGTCTAACGATATCAGAGACCAAAATCAGGGCTTTCCCTTGCCGACATTTTGTTCCTCCATCCCCCCGCTACCTCCTCTTGAGAGGCTGAAGGAGTGCAAGGTCAGAGAGGAGGACAGGGACGTCCCTCCACTCTTGAAACAGGCCAGTCCGCCGCCATTAAAACACAAAGATGCTGGGAGTCCACACCTGTCACCCATCTCTTCCACTGACCTGGACTCACCTCAAGCCTCTGTTGAGGCTGACCCTGTTGGTGTAAATTCTCATGTTGACCTCAATTCAAATCCCACCATTGACTCTCAGTTGGGTGCTGAGCTGCCTAATGATAACCAGGCCATCCCTCCCATTTCAACGCTAAAGAGACATTTCACAAATGCTTTGGCACTGAGAGGAGAACTGGCCTCTACTAGCAGCATTTTAGCCACAGCCGTGCATTCCTCCTGTCATTTAGCACCCACTGACTTGCATCCTGTGAATTCTTTATCTCCCACTGAGTTCCATTCAGCCAAGATTAGCTGGTCCAAAGACAAGCCAGCTCACTCTGACTCTACCTCCAGAGGATGCAGGAATAAGAGTCTAAGCTCAAATTCCTGCCCTGACCTCGAGCCTTCCAGCAGTGTTTCTGCTGAAGACACACTGGCAAGTAGTGATGTTTTCTCAGGAGCCAATTGTAACGACACATCACCTCCTGTTTTTGTTTCATCCATTGATTCTAGGACTCAGAATCCCTCCTTACCCTTTGACTCCCACTCCAGTAAGAGAGAGAACCTGTCACAAAGGCTTTCACCCTCTAGAGTTAGCTCAGTGCCAACAATGTTGTCACCCACTGACCTGCATCCTAGAAGTCCCAAATCTACTGTTGACCTCCTCTCTTCCGGTGCAGAAGTTCTGAGAGACAACAAGACATTGCCATTAGTCAATCATGAGGAAAGATTGCCTCATGGTTACCTGCCATCTATTGATTTGCATTGTACAAGTCCTGTGCCACCTGCTAACGTACATTCTTCTAGCTTTGTCAGCACCATGGTTGACCAACACTTGAACCACACAGCCTTATCATCCTCTACCTTCCAAACAGCACATAGAAAGTGCAGCTCTCAGTCCAAAACTACAGTTGAATCCCACTCAAAACTTCTCCACCCCACTGACTCCGATTCAAAACCTCGCAACCACTTTAATCCCAGTTCCAACCCACAGTTCCCCATTGACACCTGCTCAAAACATAATCTCCCCAATGACTCTCGGCGTGAATTTCAGCCATCCATTAACTCTCATCCCAAAAAATGTCTTAGAGACCTCCAGCTCCCAACAGACAATCACATCACGTCTTCCCCCCAGTCTGTTGAGAACCGGTGGAACTCAAACTCCTCCATTGACGCCCATTCGGACTCTGAGTCGCCCGTTGACGAACGCTCAGCGAGCAGCATCTGGAATACACACACACACTCTGCCACTTAGCACACACACGCCTGAAATGAAAAGAGATTTAAATGTTTTTGGACTTAATGGAGAAAATATAAAGAAAAGAACTGCTGATTTTTACCTCTGTTACTATTTTTGTGAATTGTTTTTAAGATAAATTGTGTTGATTTAAAATGTAACCTGTTAATTTCATCCCTGTGGCCAAGTTCATAATGCTGTTTGAAGCTCTCCGTCTGTATGTAAGGAACATAGTTGAAATAATCACTTTAAAATGTGACTTGTAGTTTGTTTTTTCTGGGGCTGGGACAAATCAATATATTGGGTACTGATATCATTTTTATTTTTGAATATTAATATTTTTACTTATCATTTTAATTGGCACATAATCTGCCATTTGTTTGCAACAGAGGGATACAAAAAAGCTAATTGTTAAAATTAGGCTTGAAACAGTCACCTGAGCGTTAAGTAATGTGATTATCAACAAAGGAATTTATTTAGGGATGAAAAATTAACTATCAAGTTATTTTATTTGTCGGTTTCATGGTCATAATGATAATTATTGATAAACTGATGAGTGGTCCCAGCCCTAGATGATCAGGGTTTCCCTAAAAAGTCTAAAATCCAATTATCTGTATTTTTAAGCCTTAAAATGTCTGAACTTTAACCTTCAGAAACCCTGTTGATGGACAGGACACAAGAGTGTTAAGCCCGCCCACTTCAGAAGGCCAAAACAAACATTAAAGGACTACTTCTCTGATTCCTGCATTTTTTTAAACATCTCTGTCAGGTAACATTAGCCCCACCTCCTGTCTGTCAATCAAATGTAGTCTAAAAATGTAGCTGGTAGTCTTAAATAAAATGGGAATTAAAGTAACAGTAATTTAAATATAATAATTTCATCTAAATGTTTCTTCTGAAAAGTACGAGGGGGGGGGAAAGGCAACATCACGTTGGAAATATCCTTCAAACTGTCTGCTTGGCATGTAAGTAAGTGTGTGTGTGTGTGTGTGTGTGTGTGTGTGTGTGTGTGTGTGTACAAAGAATCCTGAATAAAGGATTGGTCAGAAAATGAGCCGGCGTTTTGGTGAGCCACTTTCTAATAAGACATCTTTTAAAAAGGCATTTTAAGTAATGACTGTATTAATGGTTAATTACTCATTAGACATTAAGAATGTTTGGGTTGTGTAGGACACTTAATTTATCTTTCTAGATCGTTCTTTAGATCATTAGGTTGATACTTAAAGCATCAGTAGGTGATTTATTAACCATTAATAAAGCCATTAGTTTCAACTTATAAAGGGTGCCTTAGTAGAAAGTCGCAACTTTTTACCAGATTTTACTATGTGACCATTTACAGCTGCCCAAATTAAAGATCTTAAATGTCACATTTTCTATCAAATCCTGTTGCTTTCGCATTTAAAGATCAATTACTGTTATTTAGCTTTAAAATGACCTTTGAAAAACTCAACAGTAACATTGTCTTTTCATAAACGGTGTCGCAGTAACTAATCAGCAGTTTTCATTTGGAAACGTTTCAGTAATAATGCGCTGTTGAGCATCTGATTCACGTCAACGTTTAGGAGTTCAGAATTTGAAAAAGCTGTTAGGTGCAGTTTGTGTTTCTCACCACCAGGTGGAGCCATGACTTGATTTTTACCCTTCTCCCTGGTTTCCCTTTTCTTCCACCTCCGTGTCCTTCACTTCCTCCTCCTCCTTCCTCCTCTCTCGCCCTCAGAAGAAGAAAACTAAGAGGGATAATGAGCCTCGAGGGAGAGAGACGAGAGAGAGAGGCTCTCCCACACTAATTAAGACTATCAGGGTCCGATTAGATGGCTGTTAAACACACACACTGTGGTGGATCAGTGCCAAGTCCTGACTCCGGTCAAAGGAAGTAAAGAGGACGAGGAAGGAGGTTGGAAAGGAATAATGACAAAGGAGAAAATAAGAAAAAGGCAACACTTTAAGAAAAAGAAAGAAGGAAAAGAAAAACAAAACTGACCCCGGACACGAGACATCGGCGGTGTGAAAGCTCTACTGAAGCGTCCATCCGTTCAGTCCACCGACTCTGATCCCTGTTACGGCGTCTCAGAAGCAGCTGTCCTGTCAGAGAGGACAAAGTTTTCACTAGGCTCAGGAACATCACAGTTTTACACAAGTATAGAGGAAGAAAACTGCATTTCCCCCACCTAACGAAGCTCTCTGTGTCCACAGTGTAACCACAAAGCTCACAGTGAACCTGGGGGTCTTGAACGACCAACATATACGTAGTTAAGTTCAGAACATACAGTACTAATTTCAACATCTGCTTGTGAAGATTTAATTTTATTAAGAACACCAGGGGGAAAATCGTCTTGAATGATTGGGATGGTGTCTGTAGGATTTGATCCATTTGTTAAAAGAACGACGAATAAAAGGACGAGTGACGGATGTTGAAAAGGCTAAAATAAAATGCGTGGATTAACCTGAAGAGTCTGAGAGGCTGCAGAGTTCATTACACCCAACAACACAAAAGTGTTGGTTTGTCCTGAGGGTGGCACTAGCAGGACAGACTGACTTCTGTCCTTCAAACAAAGTGCTTCTCGGACTGACAAACCGGCCCGGAAACTTCCCCAAAACTTTTCAGTGTGGGAATTGGGGGGTGATTGGTCAGGACTCAGGAGGTGTGAAAGTAGTAGCTCTACTTCTGTCACTTTTCTTGTGAACAACCGAGTGCGACACTGTGGATGTCTTCGAGGAGAGACCGTCTGAAAGTGTTTTATCCACCATTTGTACGATTCACGATAACACATAAAGTCACAGGGTTGTCGGAGAGCGTTTGGGGAGGCGGTGAGATGCAGTGAGGAGGCTCCAACGGCAGGATTTACACCCCGAAACCCAGTGTGGACATTCAGAACAGGTAGAAACACGACAGGTAGACAAACTGACTCAAAGACTCTTCATGTCACAGCAGCACTTAACTGGAATTCATTCATTCACAGTGTGCAACAGTATTCCCCCCTAATGATTATTATAGTTAGTAATATAACATAACTTGTACCAAATTACATTTCAGAGGAAATTATTGGGAAAATATGGAGCGATAAAATAAAAGGTTACCATAAAGGATCCTGTTGGTGTTTGTTTGATGCAGAGCTGATTGCATGAGACCTGCAGATTTATGACACACTATGATAAACATCAATCATTTACGTCACAGCTGTTTGTGTCAAAATTAATGGGTTGAAGCTCTGCTGAGAGATAAGTACCCCCCCCTTCTCTTGCTCTCTCTCAGGCCACGCCCACATTCTAGAACACTGGTGGTGGGCCATTGTTAGCGCTGTTGCCAGGCAACACGGCGCACCGTCGTCAGGGACAACCAGCCTCTCTGTCTTTCTCTCGCTCTCTGTCTGATAGCAACACCATTACTGAGATGACAAGCCCACACACACACACACACACACACACACACACACACACACAGCTTCCATCTTGTGGCAGCACAGTGGCGGAAAATGTTCTCACAAACACACAAAAACATATTGTTCTCTCGCTCTCTGTCTCTCTCTGTCTCTCTCTCTCTCTGTGTCTCTCTCTCTCTGTCTGTCTCTCTCTCTCTGTCTGTCTCTCTCTCTCTGTGTGTCTCTGTCTGTCTCTGTCTGTCTCTCTGTCTGTCTCTCTCTCTCTCTGTGTCTGTCTCTCTCTCTCTCTGTGTGTCTCTGTCTCTCTCTCTCTCTCGTATGATGCAATCGCCCGACATCCATCTTCCCGTGTGTCTATCACACTCTCACAGATCATCTTTGAAATGCTTTATTATAATTCAGCACATGAGGAGGTCACAGAGACAGAATACATGAGGAGGAGGACAGACGCACAAAACAAACGCCCCCTTCCTCCCTCCACCCTTTAGCCTCACCCCGCCCGGGGAGAGAGGAGACGTTTGGTTTTAGTTCCCACGAAGAGGCAGGGGAACGTTTTTCCTCATGATACTCAAACAAAATAAAGAAATCAGAATAAAGCAATATTTCCAACACGTCTGTGAGTGCACACACTTTGACACAATCATGGCACTGAGTGATAAGTCAAAAAGAGTAGTCCTCTGGGGAACATGAATGCCATTACATTTGGTACAGACAATCTAAGTCAGTAATTGTAATAACTGGCCAGACATTTTTCTCTGAACCAAAAATGTTGACCTGCTGGTGGATGAAAAGTCAGAGGAACATCCAGAGGAGGAATCTTAATAACTGTAAGATTCCTCCTCTGGGGAACATCAATGTCTGTACCAAATTCTGTGGCAAGATTTCATTGTATATTGAAAATTTTGACCTGCTGGTGGCAGTAGATGAGAAGTCAGATGATCAACACAGCCAGAAGGATTTATCCTCTGGGGAACATGAATGTCTGTACCAAATTTCATTGAAGTTGAGATATTTCACTCTGGAACAAAGTTTGATTTGCCAACATTTTGAGATACAAAGGAGAATTTGCTACGTGCGGCTCCAAACACTCTAAAAAAAAACTAATCAGCAACGTCCAACTTTCCAGAAACTAAATGTCCTGGTTACTCTATTTATATAAAATAAATCATAAATATGATTTATTTTGGAGGATACGGTCTTCTCCAAACTGAACATCACTACATCCATCTCATCAAGCTCATGGAAATCTGGAGAAAGTCTTAGCAAAACAGTCTAAATAGCAATAGCAACTAGTCATTTGATCAGCGGTCAGTTTGACGAAGCCTGACCACAAAGACGCCATCTCTGCTCAGCCAGCTGTTTGGGCAGAAACAGCTGTGATAACAAACTAATTACTGTACGTCGGTTTGCAGCAAAAATCTCATGTTTTCGATGGAGAGATTTGAATGATGGAAATGTCACTAGCCTGGCATACAGTGATTAGCATTCTTGACTTTCTCCAGACGCCCATGAGTCTGACCAAACAGAGATCTGTTGTCACTTTAAATTCAATATTTCAAAACAAGACTTGTTAAGAACTTCCAAACTGGGCTGTTTTTTTATGCCGGCCATCATTTTGTGTGGGAAGAGTTTTTGTGTTTTCCAGAAATCAAATTTTAGACTTTTTTTTTGTGTTTAAAAGGTATCACAGTACATGTTGGTGTGTTGTCTCAAAATTAGACCCACAGACATGTTGGAAATTACACGTTTGTAGTGTGGAATGTTCTGATCTGATCTCTTTCAGGTCAGTTTGGTTCCTTTCAGTCCCAGGGTTCAGCTCAGAACGTACGAGCTTCCCAGAAGATCCAAAGGTTTCCCGTGAGTTCCCACACTGCATTTAAACTGCAGCTGGATTCTCCTGTTCGGTTTCCGGTTGGTCACCACGTGGTACAGTCTGCATCGATACAAGAACAGAGAAACTGGTTCTGAACTCTCTTTGAGGTCCTGGTGAAGGTTTGACCGATACAGACTTTAGACATCTGAATGTTTGGGACTGGAGGTGCCAATTTAGAGCCAATATTCAAAATGAAACTCCGCCCAAAATGTGCCTTTTTTTTAAAATCACAACACTGTTCTTTGTACAGACAGAAATTACAAACCTTCCACTGCCACCTTTTACGCAAATACAAAAATACAACAAAGTTAGTTTTGCCAGTCTGCTTTAGTTCATATAAAACCAACTGGAAGTACGACTGCGCCCTGAGAACTTTCCATTGAAATCCAGACAAATTAAAAAAAAAATGTAAGTGCTCCTTTAGACAGAAGAGTAAATGAGTAACTAAATAAATCTAAACACCAGATTCCACGAGAAGCAGATCAGCTCTGGACCATCTAGAGAGTTAAGAAGCAGATCATGTCGCACCAGCATGAACACAGCCCAGTAAAATCAATCAAGGTGCCTTTTAAGTTCTTGAGGAGGAGGTAGACAGAAGAGACAGATAACAGTGATGTGGTAATTGTAGTCCTACTGTGGTGAAGTTGTAGTCCTTAATAACAGTCCTGGATCACTTCCTGCTGAGGTCAGTTTGTACTCCCTCTGTGGTAAAGTTTTCCTTTGAGGTTAACTTGTCGTCCAGTTTTGGTCAAACTGTAATTGTTTCTGTGGTGACAGCAGTGGTCCAGTTGAGGCCTGAATCTTCCTGGTTTGGCTACGATGGGGTTTGTGGCTTGCTAGGAGGAGGAGGAGGAAGAGGAGGAAGGAGGAGACAGTTTGATCACAGATGGTGAAGGTTGTCAGAGAGGATACATGCTCAGTGCTGCGTTTATGTCATATTGGATGGATGGTAGAGGTGGAAAGATTCTTATGTTTACAACTTGCAAGCACTCACATCATCGGGCAACGCAAGACGGCGGTGTCATTACAGAGTTGGTCACTGGAGGGTTAAAAATACTGTGCGTCGACAATGTAATACTATATTCATTAAATTTGGGTTTAATCAGCTTGAACGATGGGCTTTTGCTGACAGGAGGAGTCTATTTTTGTTCAGGCACTTTCGTTAAGTGCCAAGTTGGATGAACCTGAGCTTTCCGAAAAATCAGCTTCCCAGTTGTAACTCCGTCTTGGTGTTGACACTATTTACAAGTCAGAAACGGGTCATTACTAGGGATGTCCCCATCAAGTTCTTCTGGCCCCGACCTGAGTCCTTTAATATTCAGCACCTGCTGATACCGAGTCCAATCCGATATATAAATGCTGATTTAGTATGTGTCCGACACACTCAAATACAGCTGCTGACCACTAAATTTGGCACACCTTATTTTTCACCAGCTACCTGATCCAAATACTGAAGGTCCTGGTTCAAAACCTTTAATTGGGAGAATGCGACTCCTGAAATTGACATGACGCGATCAGCTAGAGAAAAGACGTATCACTGTGTTGGAGTTGTTGGAACTACTGAACACACTGAGTCCACTCAGTGGTGTTACAGAGTGAAGCTTCTTCTCTCACAAAAGATCTTAAGCGGAGTACCGACGGCAGGTTGCAGAGGGCACTTTAACCAGACATCAGACAAATTCTCACTTGCATACGAGCTAATTGCTTGCACTGTGTATCTCATATCAGCGCCTATTTAGTATCAGCTTGGGACATCTCAAGTAATTACAGTATTCAATACGACATGAACACGGCATTAAGGGCTTCTAATAAGGTGCTTATGTCCCAGCTGGGTGGAGTTTGCTCCGAATCATCTGTAAAAAAACAGCCAATCACAACAACAGAAACCATTTTTGTGTCCAGTGCTTCCCAAACATAGTAAAACTGTTGTGTTGCAAAGCTTTGGCACCGTTTCCCATCCTCTTATTGAGTCTTTATTTTTGACTTCTTTCAAAGAACAGTTGCAAGAAACTTGGATAGAACTAGATAAACTTGCAATGGTGTGATCCTGTCACCTTCATTGGACCCAAATGGCTGAACTCTGTGAAATCTGGTAAACTTAAAGATCTACCAAAGCTACATAAGCTACATCAGGCTGAGGTAAACGTCATGTTCAGTTCATGTTTAGGGCCTTAGTTGGTTATCTATGCTGTCGATAACACCAATAAGCCCCGCCTTTGCCAGTACAGACCAGTCACACGGCTGACTGAGCTTACCAAGAAGTACCAAACCTTCTTTCCCAAATCTGACATCTGCTGGTGACAAGCAGGTAAAGAATTGTCCCCCTGCTATTGGCTGATCTTCGGTTCCAGGTGAAGTGACCAGCTGTCTATGAAACCTGACATCATCTGACAGCAAAGACCGGCCAGCAGTAGAGAAACACTTCAATACTCTTGATTTTCACCAGTAGACGTCAGGCGTCGCAGAAATTCAGGGATGGGGGTTTGGTACTCTTTAACTCTTTCTACCCATGATGCATTTGTTTCCCAACTAGAGGTTTCTTCTACTGTTGATGATCTAGTCTGATCTTAGTCCAGCTAGCAGAGGAGCAAACCTGAACATTCCCAGTCCCTCTTATGTAAAGATTACATCAACAACATCTAAAGCTAAGGTAGCTACTTAATCCTGCCCATTCTCAATCCCGCCTGCTAAATTCTGATTGGTCAATGGAGAATTGTAACCTGCTAACCTTCTGTAATGCTAACATGTACAAAAACAGACTGGTAGCTGTAGCTTGCTAGCATCTAGACAACCTGAGTGCATCTAGTTAAGAGCTGAGTTTTAAATTTACCTGCAAACAGGAAAACTCACAATTGTGGCATCATCACACCAAATTCTGATTGGCCAATTCCTGTTGCCTGTGACCAAACTGCCCCCCGATCCTCCTCCTAGCTGGTTCCCTGTTCCAGTTGAGGTGGGATTTGTAGTCTTAAATTGTCATCCACACAGTATGAAATTGTAATCCTGTTGCAAAGCATCTGGTTCAATTCCAGAAGTTGTAGTCCATTTTTTAAATTTCTGATTTGTAGTCCGCATGTGATGGTAACTTCCTGTTTGGCCTCTAGCTGCGACTCGCCTCGGCTAGAAGAACCAACGAAACGCCTCGCCGGTCGGGACGGAGGGCGGCCGCTAAGAATAAGAGACAAGAAAAGGAGTGAGAGAGAGAAACGTATGTGTCTCTGTGTTTCAAAGTGCTTTTAGATGTCACAGAACTCAACAGGTTATCAAATGATCAGATTAAAAGTAGTCACTATGCAGAGTGGCCCATTTCAGAAAAATATGTTATATTATTGGATTATAATTATTGATGCATTAATGTGTTCAATCACTGGTAAAAGTGGAGCTAATTACTTTATTTACTGCTGGGTAGCTTAATCTATAATAATACATCCTAACTGATTTGTTGATTTATTATAATATTTCTCTCTGAGATGTAGTGCAGTAGAAGTATAAAGTAGCACTAAATGGAAATACTCAAGTAAAGTACCTCAAAATTATAAATAGGTACAGTACTTGAGTTAGTTACTTTCCACCACTGGTTTTCAGGACGTGTCAATCTGGCGAGCGAATGTGAAGTTACAAACCTTTCTGAGCCAATATTTTATAATCAAAATCCGTATTTCTGGTGGAGTATTCCTTTTAACCCAACCAGCCTGGATTTATTTGGATTTCACTTTAAAGGGGACTGGACTCAACAGGACAGACTGTCACAAGAGACGAGGTGTCCTATAAAAAAAAGAATTAAAAAACACCCAGGGGGCTTTGCTGTTCATTTCACAAAGCAAACTTTCTGATTGGCTGAGAGTCTGTCAGGTCGACATCAAAGGAAGGGGGATGAGGCAAGAGTGTGAAACCACATGGTGACACACACACACACACACACACACACACACACACCACAGTCTGATGCACTCAGATACAAACATCACACACACACACACACACACACACACAGTGCTGTCACTTGCCGCTAGCCTCCACAGGTCCAATTAGTGTGTAATTGAGGAAGATTACGGCTGCTAATTCACTGTCTTACTAACACACACACGCACGTTTCAATGTGTGCGCTCATACCACACGTGTGTGTCGATGCTGAGGGAATAATTAGCGACAGTTTGTGGAGATTCCCACAGGGAGAGTGTGTATTAGTGTGTGTGTGTGAGAGAAAGAAAGAGAGATATATAGAGTCATCAGCGAGGTCGAATGCCGGTGTCAATTAATTATTGATCGCCACTAATTCTTATTGCACTCACACACACAC